>VZTE01003323.1:546436-620505 GCA_013397775.1 Eulacestoma nigropectus | reverse complement strand
CGCCGCCAGGACCCAGCGCCACAGCCCCGACGGCGGCTCCGCGCCGCCCGCCGCCCCCCGGTAAGCACCGCCCGGGCCGGGAGCGGGCTGGGGGCGGGCGGGCTGCCCCGGGGCTCTCCGCGCCCGGGGGTCCGGGCTGTGGGGCGGTGTCATCCCGGGGCGGCTCTGGCAGCGGGTGGCGCGGGTTCCCTGGTCGCCCCGCGGTCCGGTGTCCCCGCTGGCGAGGTGTGATGCTTTTCCTAGGCTCGAGGTCGGCGAAGCGGACTTCGTCGTGCTCTGTGATGCGCTGAAGGTGTCGGAGAGCGTGAGGGAGAAAGCGTGGAAGACGTACGAGAGCTTGTCGGCAGCGGATGGAGCTCTAGTGAGTAGCTGCTGCCCGTAGCATCGCTCCGCGGTAGTGTCTGTCGTGTGTCGCTGCTCAGGTACTGAGCCGTAACCTTGCGGCAGAGGCGGCCGAGGGTCCCACAGCCAAAGTTCACGCAGTGTGGCTTAGCTTTTTCGAAGTGAAAGTAGACTGAAGTGGGATGTTGCCGTGCTCACGTCTGTGTAAAACTGGCTTCTGTAGATTGCCCTTTTTTGTTAATGTTTTGCGATAAAGGTACGTGTTCAGGAATCCTTTTAGATTACCAGCAAATGGCAGTAGAAAAAAGCACCATGCGATTAGTGAATTCTTCGAAGTGCAAGTTATTTCAAATATGTCTTAGTCAGCTTTATATAGGTCGTCTCATTGTGTGTTTCTGTGTATTTTTTCCCTCTGCCTCTTTTATGAGGCTGCAGAAAGGATATGGAGAAGACTGTTGCAGAGACAGGAATGTCTGTATGTTAAACTCTTTTTTTCTATTGCATAATGTTAACCTGTGCTTATCATTGAGGCATTTCTGTTCAAAGTTAGTCACTGGGCATGTGTAAACAGATTAATAAAATGTTAGGCGCTTTTCCTTCTCAGTATGACTGCTGTGTCAACAAGCTGACTCAGAGAACAGCTTATAATAGAACTAAATCATGGCAGAAGCTTTGTTATAGAGATAGAGTCCAGATGTAGTTCTGTAATACCTAGCTGGGGTATTATTCCCACTGTGTGGACTTGCATTGATGTATATGTTGTGACTTCTGCTTACCCTTCTGCAACTTGAGCTGACCTGCCATGCATGTGCTGTCGCTACTAATAGTTTGTTGTCTGTGTTTTTTAAACTGCGGTCTAGATATACCAGCTCTTGATGCATTCACATCACAGTGTTATAATATCATGGGAGGGAGACTCTGCACAGCTCTTTCAGTAACAGATACAATTTCTGCTCGTGGATGTTCATGGGAAGCATTTATCTAAAAGCATAGTTGAGTTCTCCTATATGAATGAAAACAGGACTAGTCAGTTCCCTTGATTGAAAAAAACCAAGGCAGGTTTCAGTATAATCCTGCAAATTTCATTTGCAGGTAAAGTTTTGTTTTCACTGATCATTACTTAACAATGGCCAGGTAAGATACACAGTGTTTGAAACCTTTTGGCATCTGAAGATCGCCTCCTTTACCTATTCAGAACCAGACCTTCCTTACAATATATAGCTACTATCTCTTGTCTTGCAATTAAAACTGATTGCTGAGAGCCTTTCAATTAACAGGAAAAAAAAATCTACATTATATTGAGTTTCAGTCCAAGGCCCTTTCCTCAAATTTACAGGTGTATCTGCAAGGTGTTGAAATGAGTAAGCTGGCAAGTGTGTGCCTCCATGGGGACCTGGAAGGCACTGGAGTTGCTACTTCTAGCTGAGAGCAGGGTTCACCTGCCTCTGAAGTCAAGCGAATTAACAGCCTGGCTAACTGCTGCTTCTTTTCCCAAGTCAAGCTGTTATCATGGTGAGCTTGGCTTCTCAGGGTGACTCTCTAGTTCAAGTTGTAAGGGATTCAGGAGGAGGCTGCTCTTTTCTCCCCTCTAGTAAAGGTATTACGGTGGAGAGGCTGTCCTGGGGTTTGTCCTGCGAGCACCAGCTGCATATGTTTTAGTCAATGTGGTTCCGTATTAACCTGTTCAGTTCTGAACTGGAACAGGAGCTGTGTAGTAGCTTTCTGTTCTCAAGCAAAAAGGGAAACAGCAGGCCACCAGTTGAGACAAATACTTACCAGAACACTTCTGTTTAACAGTGTAGTTGGTTTGACTCGAGGAAGCTTAAATCATCAGGCCACTGATGGAAATAGAGGTAGGATGTAAGAATCTCTCTCTCAAGCCATTTACAAAGTACAAAGACGTGAAACCTTACCTTTCTTGGCTCACTGACCTTGTTCTTTGTGGTTGATATTAGAATTGTGCCTGCCAAATCTCTGAGGATATGAAGGACACTTCTAATGCTAACTAGGAAGCAGCATGGCCCAGACTTTAGGTACTGTGGTAACTGGCAGATATTAGAGTGCAAGTATGAGTTTGGATGTAGTCTGAACATCTGCTGTATCCTTGCTCAATGAATATTTAGTGACTCGAAGTGAAAACATCTTGTAGTACTGTCCTTTTGGAGTCACTTAGGGTGCACGTGCAAAGACTCTGCAAACCAGGTGCATGTGGCTTAAAAGTACAAAGCAATTATTTTTGGCAGGCATATACAAAAAATTGCTAGAATGTAGTAACCTATCAGCCTAAATGTGCCTGTGATTCAGTGAGACACTTTACTGGCCAGGCAGGCATCAGCCAGGAGGAGAGAACTTGTTATCTGCTGCTCCATGGAATGAAAGCCAATGCCCTCTGGAGCCACCACTTTTTTCCTTCAGGATGTCACACCTTTCCACACTGGTATTTTTTCTTTCGAGCATTTGAGCTACTAGTGATGATACTTCTCTCTGAAATGTCAGCTTTCTTATCTTGCACTTTCTTTCTGTGCACTGTAGCTTTCCTTGCAGTGCTCTCAAGTTACCTGTTTCCGCAGCATGTGAGTCACGGATATACAGCTGCACCCTATTGTAGCTGGGCCTTGAGTCCTTCAAACAGCTGAACCTCTTTGAGAGGTGTGGAGGAAGAGAAAGGTGACAAGAGAGAGATGGTAACACAGTTTTTCTGGAAAATGTGGCAGATCTGTAGTTGTAAAAACTAGATCTGCGGAGAGGGATTGTTAAAAAGCACTACAGCTATCTGTTAGATATGGTGGTGTTTTCCTTCATGGTGGGAGAACATTAAAGCTTTCCTCTGTGACAGCCAGAGTTTAATGACACTCTTCTACAATAAAATGATAACTCAAAATCTCTTAGACAGAACTCCAAACTCTGGTTCCAGAGATGTTGTACCGAGTCAGTGCTTTTGGTGTATGGGGTGAAGGAAGGTGTCTGATGTGTGATCAGGAAGATGTTTTCTTTTTAAATTCTTTTGATATCTGGTGAACTCCCACACAAGCTTACTGTAAAGAGACATTTTGCATTAGTGTCATACAAATATTTTTGTCCTCTCTGTTGTTTCTCTTCTTTACCAAACCAAGCTACCTAGGTAAGCAGAATGTTTTAGAGTTGTAGTTTTATTGCCTTAATTTCAACACTCTTACACACTGATTGTTGTTGGCTTAACAGTTGGCTCTGGTGCTTGCTTCTCTTGTACTCTTAATTTTTTGTAACTCTCCTGAAATCCGTATCATGAACCAATAGTGCCTGTAAATTCTAGATGGAGTGCATAGATTTAGTGGAATTACTAAAGTACTTTGGTGAGCAGCATGTGGTTGTTGGTGTAAGAGATAGTAGAAGTAGTTTAGGAAGCCATACTGATACTGCTATGAAAAAGCTGAGGACATTTGTTATGTTCTGCTACTGTGTGTTTTGGTAGAGAACAACAAAATGATAATCTGAAGGAGAATATGGGGTGGTATAAGCAGGAAAAAAAAGCTTGAGGAAATTATTGCTGAATATATTGGAAAGAACCCGTGTGAGGAACAGATGACATGGTGACTAAATTGGAACCAAACTTCTCCAAAGAAAACTGAAGTGGTTTAGGAAATTGATAGAAACTGGAGTCTGCCAAGGGACTTAAGGCACAGGGTCTGGTATGCTTCGAGCTCATCAGCTTAGTTGGCCATAATATGTGGTGCATGGGTAGGAGCTCCATTTTTTCTTGGCTGTTCATAGCACTGTTTGTGAAACATGGCTCACTGTTCTGCTGCAGCTCAGCTGTTCAGACTCAGGAGTTCCTGAACCATTTTTATCAAGTATTTGTCTAACCTGCTATTAAAAAACTGTCATGGTGAAAGATCTGCAGTCTGCATAGTTAGTTTTTCCTAGTGTAGCTTTCTTTGCCCATGTAATTTTCCCCCAAGTACTGTACTAATTTGTTTCTGTTATAATTCAAGCCTGTGGTGTAAAGTTCTGTGCCAGCCAATTCTGTACCCCGTGAGAAATTTACTATTGCTGCCTTTTCTTTTCCCTCAGAAAGTATCTAACATCTGAAGACGTTTTAGGCATTTTTTCTTGTTTCTAATTACTTACCTTACATCCTGAAATTCACTCCAGCTGGTGACTTACACTGGTATGCAGATGCTGCAGAGCACTCGATTTGCACAAGAGTTGAGCTGCTTAGTGAAGAAAATGTACAAGGTAAACTGTAGCTTAAGTTGAGGAATGAAATAATGACGACTTAAATATGGAAGGTTGGTCTGTATAGACCAAAGAGTTGGTATTCAGCAGGCCAAGTGTCCCCAGTCCATAAAATTTCACATTTAAATTAAATCAGTTCCTTTTGGTTGTGGTTCCTTATTAAAAGAAGAACATTTTAATTGGTAAGCCATCTCATCCTCATGTTAAAAGACAGAGAGGCCTCTTGCTTTTGGCAAAAGCATGAAACACATATGAGCTAATAAAGTATTTTCTGTCTAGACTTTGTCTCTTATTTATAGAACTGCAGCTGAACTGAACCTGAATCCATTGAAGCTTTGGATGGATGAGCAAAATTACAGATATTTTAGGATCCTCTGTTATTAAAAAACAAAGACCTACTGAAAGTCCCAAAACAAACAAATCATCACCATGGCCTCTTGCTGATGATATTCAGTGTCTTAGCAGCAGAAGCATTGCTTGTATGTACCCCTGCACTTTAAAACCTCAGGCAACTGGTATAGAGTTTCTTTTTTTACTCATCTTCTGCCTATCCTGGGGAAAGATTGATGATCCCTCCAGTCTTGCTATGTGCAAAAGTGTAATAGGAACTTTGCATATCAGATGAACTATTTTCACTAGTTCAATACTTTCCATTGACTTAATTACATTTAGCTGGTATTATATTTGAATTTGATCTCATCCATTGAGAGCTACTAATGATCTTCCATCCCAGACAATGTTCAATAGAAAATTTAAAACTGGTACTGCTGAAAATTGGAGTATCTAATTGTCTTTACACAGAACTTCTTCTATGTAGACAAGGGGGTATAATGGTCACTATCAGATTTTTTTTTTTCCCTGGGATATTTTTCCTGCAGGTTTTTATTCTGAACAGTTTCCTATTGTGAGAGCTTCTTGAGTCTATTGTCCAGTCATCTTCTACCCACTGTAATCATAAATGTGTGATGTTAGAATGGTGTGGGTTGGAAGGGACCTTTAAAGGTCTTCTCATTCCAGCCCCCCTGCCATGGGCAGGGACACCTTCCACTAGACAAGGTTGGTCAGGGCCCCATCCAGCTTGGCCTTGAACACTGCCAGGGATGGGGCATCCCACAGCTTCTCTGGGCAACCTGTGCTGGTGTCTTGCCACCCTCACAGTAAGGAAAAGAATTTCTTCCTAATATCTAATCTAAACCTGCTGTCTTTCAGCTTGAAGCCATTCCCCCTTGTCCTATCACTACATGCCCTTGTAAAAAGTCCCTCTCCAGCTTATATCTCCCTTTAGGTACTGGAAGGTGCTGTAAGAAGCCTCCTCTGCTCCAGGCTGAACAACCCCAACTCTCTCCAGCCCTCTGATCATCTCTGTAGCCTCCTTTGGACTCTCTCTAACAAATGTCTGTGAATGTTTCTTGTACCATCAGGCTAGTTCTCTATATTGATTGGAATGTAGTAACTGAGATTTTAGTAAGCCAAGTTCCACATCTTCCTGTTCAAAAATAAGGTACTTGGTATTTACAGTGAGACATCCTATATCCCATTTGATTCAAGTATCCATCTGTGTTTGCGTGTTTCTCATGTACATTTCCCTTGACCTTCTTTTACACAACATCATT
This sequence comes from Eulacestoma nigropectus, assembly GCA_013397775.1. Taxonomy (NCBI): domain Eukaryota; kingdom Metazoa; phylum Chordata; class Aves; order Passeriformes; genus Eulacestoma; species Eulacestoma nigropectus. The sequence goes on along the minus strand of VZTE01003323.1, from coordinate 614,335 downwards.
CAAAGTTTCTATATCTGGATCACTTTTGTAGGCTGTCATCAAAATTGTTATCAGCGTTGACAGAAGAGTAAACATCTCTAACTGCATACTGGAGCTGAGACTTCCTGTGACCATCTCCTCCTTGGAACTGGGTTAGCACTGGAGAATCTCTTGAGGCAGAGAACAGAAGTTACTTCTGTTAGTGCCTTCGACACCTTGCAGCTACATCTGGAAAGAAAAGAAGCAAGAGTTTCACAATAGTTAGTGCTGGATGAGCATTTTAAGGCGGTGACTCCTCCCAGGTTGTTTTCACTAGATTTAAGTAAACTAGTCATCTGGTAAAAACCAGCTCAAATAAGAGTAATGGTAGGTCCAGAATGGGAAATACTTTGAAACATTTTGTTAAGAGTTTTAGGTATTTTCCTACAGAAAACTATATTAATTCAACAGAACTGACCTACATTGCCTGGAGTTATAGTATTGGTTCCTCGGAATCCTAAGTAAAAGATGATAAAAAGAAAGAAATCTATGTAGAGTACTAGGTGTTAAATAATCGTAGGGCTGGTGATTGGTAGGTAGGCTTTGCTTCATGATAAGTTGAATTAAGGAAGTTACCTTACTGAAACTGAAGGACAGTCAAGGGCAGATGCTGAGCTGTTGTCTTGCCCATTTTCTGTAGTGATGCTGTATCAACAAAGATCTTGAGTCAGACTGGTGAAAAAAACCCTCAGAAATTTATTTCTGGCTATGAATTTGTCTTCATTTCATTCCCATGCATTCAAGTCCATCTGAGATGAATCATCTGCTTTGGCTGTAAACAAAGCAAAATAGTTGGAAGGAGTGAGGCTGCCGTGTTTTTGTTCAGCAGTCAACTAACTCATTTGTGTAGGAAAGAAATGAGCTTGGGGAGGGAAGAGATGTGAAGAGGAAAGTACTTACGAGTGTAACGTGCCAGGAAGGCATCTCCTTATCTCTTCTCCCCTTCTCCTACCCCATGATGTTTATATTTGTTCTGGTTTCAGTGGGGAAAAAAGCTGATTTTGCTCCCAGTAGATAATAATAGTGCTGTGTTTTGGATTTAGTATGAGAACGTTGGTAACGCTGATGTTTTAGTTGTTGCTAAGTAGTACTTGCTCTAAGTTAAGGACTTTTCAGGTTCCCATGCTCTGCCAGTGGGCATGCACACGAAGATCTGGAGGGAGCATGGCCAGGACCGGCGTCCTGAACTGGCCAAAGGGGTGTTCCGTACCACTGAACGTCATGCCCAGTATATAAACTGCTGGAGTTTTGCTGGGAGTTGCTGATTGCTGCTCGGGGTTGGGCTGGGCATTGGTCAATGTGTGGTGAGCAAATGTATTGAGCATCACTTGTTTCTATTGGGTTTTATGCCTCTCTCTTTCATTTCCATTGCAATTATTATTTATGTTGTTGTTATTATTGTTGCATTTTATTTTGTTCCAGTTATTAAACTATTCTTTTTTCAACCCGTGACGGTTGGTTTCTGGTTCTCCTCCCCACTGCAAGGACGGGAAGTGAGCAAGCAGCTGTGTGGTAGTTAGTTGCTAGCTGGGGTTAAACCATGACAATATTTATGGATTAAAATTTCTGAAATCTTCATGCATGGCTATAGCAGATACCTTATTTTCTGAGAAAACTGCAGTTTACCTGTGTCTTTGGTTGTTTTAACCAGCAGTAGCTGGTGGGATAGTCTCAGTCTGGTGTTCTTTCATGTTTTCTTCTCCATCCTCTCTCAGCTATAAGGTAGGCATGCTCAGGTGCTGCTCACCTTTTCTTTGCTACTAGAAAAAAAACCCCAACCCATAATCTATTTATCTTGGGTTGTGTGTAATTTTTCTTGTTAGGCCAGCCGTCATCCAACGTCTTGTGTTGAGGAGAAGGTGTCCAAAGCATCCTGTACTATCAGCAATGAGTGTGGGAATAGTCCTGATACCGGAGTTTGACTCACCGTAATGATTTGAATCTCGTGGATTGCTGGGCTGCCTCTGAGACTGCCTTCTTGTTTAATGGTAGAAACAAATTAATTGTTACCCCAAACCATACTGGACAAGGATTTTAAAGGTCATTCTTGGAAAACCAGACCTCGTTCCTATCAAATAAGCCATTGCTATAGCCTTCTAGCACTCATCCTGCCAGAGTTGAGCTAGGCTGCCCAGGAAAGTTAGGCTTGTTTGGATAGGCAGCAAACCAGGAACAATTTCACCACTTGGTAGCACTCAGTCTTCCTGCCCTACAAGATGTTGTATTTATAGGACAACATCATGGTCTGAGTTTGCAGGAGCATGGAGTGAAGAGAACTTATTTACTAAACAAGGTCAGCTGACTCCAGGGACAGGGATGTGCTCAGTCTGAGTAGTCATCCTTCGTCTTGGTAGTTCACTAGCTAGCATTAACCTTCACAATTTTTTACATCCCTTTATGGTTCAGCAAATGCATCTCAGTCTGTTAATAGCTTATTTCAAAATGATCTCTTGTGCAAGGAGTCATGATTTGTGGAAACACTCAAATAGGAATGCAGGAAGAAAGTAGTGAGTTAAATAATTGTCAGTTACCACGTTGTTGAGGGTGGCTGATTACTTTTGCATTGAAGCCTGTTCTATAACTCTGAACAATTGCACAAGCCAGTGAAACTTTTTGTTCTTTGGAGAAGGCCTCTAGCCAGTCTTCCCTGATGTATAGATACTGTTCCCAAGAAAGACACAGAACTATTGCAAAAAAAAAAAAAAATCGTTGGCAGTATGAGTGAAATTGTATCATTTATGGGCACAGCAGGTGCTGTGTCATGGTGCTAAGCAGGTGCTTAGTCATGGTTACACTGCTGACTAAGCAAGGACATGAGTGGATGCTGAGGGTGCAGAGGATTTCGGAGCAGGTTTGGAAGACCACATAAGTTGGAGTGAGCTAGGGCTGGTGCAGTCTTACTCCTGTTGCCTTTGGGGGAGCATTTTCTGGAGTGAACAGGCCCCTGCAACTCACATCGGTGTTGTCTAGGAGGCAGCTAGGGTGGAGTGATCAGGGAAAGGATAAAAAAGTGGGCCAGGGAGTGGGCTAAAGCTAAGCAGTGTAGAAGAGCAGGAATGCAGTGTTTCCATTCACTTGCTCCTGGTGCTCTGTTTCACCTCTGTCCTCCAACAGATGTTATGTCTGACCTAGAGCTGCAGAGACATGCACTCAGAATCCCGCTCCTTTGCTGTGGGCCTGGGTGGTGTTGGAGTGTTATTCACAAGGATGCTGAATATCCGAAAAGTATTTTACAAGTTTGCTGTTTCTGGAGTTTTCCAGGGCTTCACCCACACCTCGTTCTGTCCTCACAACAGCTTTGTTTCCAAAACCTGGATTATACCTGTTTAAGGGGTTTTTCTCCATGCTTCTGCAAATCATTGTTCTCCAGGGGTTTTCCACTGTGATGCTGTTTTGGTGGAAGGATGTTGGAATCTTAGGTGGTGCCTGTCTGGCTCCAAGTGAGTGGCTTGTGAACCATCATCAGGAGTTGTGCTCCATGTGGATGCCATGTCTGTCATTGTGGGATGGCTTCTTCCGATGAAGGATGATGGGTTATTACTTGCACCTTCTAAGTAGCAGAAAGCAGACCTTAAATGTAGACGTATGGTAGGAAAATGGCTGGAAGTGCTTGTTAGCATCACGCTTTACTAAGCAGAGATGGGTTTGTGGTCCAGCAGTGATGAGTGGTTGACACAGCTGTACTCACTTATGAATGTTTATTGCCTGTCATTGTAAAGATTTTAATTATTTTTTTATGGCTTGGCTTCTTATTCTTTAACCTTCAGTGTCTTGTTATGGTCAAATATGGTAATTTAGGAAAAAAAAGGAATCATGACTTCTGCTTTGCATAAATGTTCTGTGGAACCAAAGCTTGTATTTCAAAGTTTTGCTGAATTGTATGGGTAAAATTGATCTTGTACTGTAGGAATAAGAGTTGAAGTGCTCGGTCTGTCACCTGTATTGTAAAACCTGGAATGGTTTTCCATTATCAAATAATTGGCTGTCATAGTCAAGTGTTTGTTTGAGGTTGTTTTGTTTAACCATTTCTAATCATGTTTGGACAAATTAATGCTTTCCATGTATTACCCATTTTTATTGAATGATGAAAACTGTTTCCTCTCTTTTTTCTAAAAGGCTTGTAACAAAAAGAAAAAGGAAACATGGGGAGTATGTATCTTTATTGTAGCAATTGATCTGGATGAAGTGACATTTACTTTCACTGAGCTTTTGAAAAGTATAAACATAAGGTGAGTTTAAGTATGTGAATTTAGATTTCAACAATTAACTCATCAACATTTTTATAAAGAGAATGTCTTTAAAGCAGAGTGAATCTTTGTGCTTATGAGCCTAGTTGATTTTACAGCAAAGGTTACTTATGGAAAATCTGAATATATTGGTTAAACTAGAAGTCTTGCTATCATATTTTAGTTGAAGGAGCAGTGATACTTGTTTGATTCATCTGTGGCTGGCTTTGGTTGTATCACTCAGCTCAGTCTTGTTCTTGCTCTCCGTAAAGTATTCATCAGTTTAGGTTGGTGCAAATTGCACTTAAAATATTTTTCTTTCCCTCTATGAAGATTTTCCATAAAACCTTTTTCCCAGCATTAGGCTTAGGCTAAATCAAGAAGTGGGGAAAAAAAATATTGCTCTTCAAGTAGTTTGCCAGCATGCTGCTCTTTCTCAAACATTTTAATGCCGGTCTAAACTTTGTACTTTCATACCTGCTTTTTGCTGAGGGAGTGTTACTGTTATATTGTATATTAACTAAGTTCATAATACAGAAATTAAGATTATAATATCTGCTTTTAAGGTAAATTTAGGTGGCAAAAGCAAAGAATTCCAGTGCCATCTGCCTAGTAACTATGCCGTGTGTGGAAAGCATATGCAGGAGCAGAGCCTCTCAATGCTCTAGGGCAGGAGGCTAAGTCCTGGCAATAACCTCAGGCTTTGGCCAGAATATCCTTTTCCTTGAAGTCATCTGTTATGATTAGACTTCTCTATGCCCTCTTCTACCTTGCATCATCTCCCAGAGCAGGGTCAGGTCCACTGTTTTGACTTAATCTCTTCAGTGTTGACTGCCTTGGAACCGTGTGGCTGAAAGCCAATTGCATTTGTGCAGCAACATTCAGCATGTTCCACCCAAGTTCCACAGACCAACTTGTGCTGAAAACTGAGAGACTTTTTCCCTTAGGATTTCAAAGAGGAAGCTGTTACTCTGCTGATCGTGATTTTAGCAATACTCAATTGCCTGTTAGCCCTGGGCTTTTTGTCAGCTCTGACATCAAACTGGCAGAGATTTCTAGTAGTCATCGTATCCTCTAGAGCCTTCAGATATATTGGAAAGATCTTTTATTCCACGATAAGAGTTCTTAAATGAGCTTCTGACTGATTTTGTGTCTCGTATCTTTAATCTGACAAAAATCAAAAAATCTCTCAGAATATTACATTCTGATAAAGGGTCAAAATATATTTGATACAGTTGAAATAGTTGAATATATTTGATAGCTTCCTCCTTTTTAAATTTCAGCAATCTGCTGATTTTAGTTATGAACATAACAAAATGCTTCCTTGATGGCCATAATATTATATGGATGATGAGGGAGAGCTTTGATCCCATGTGTAATAATATTTCCAAAGGGTGGAGATGTCCTTGCCCCAATACCTGTTGAAAGACTTGAAATTCCATATAATTCAATGCATTCATCTCAGTTTTCATTCCTAGGTCTTTCTTTAGCATGGATGGAGCCAAGTTCATGTTCTTAGAGTAGTAGGAGCGTTTCTATAGTAGAACAGGAGAGCTGAGAGGTGTGTGTTGGATATTTGTGGTATTACCAGCAGAGCAAGAGCAAAGGTGTGTCTAGTTAGCAAATTCTGACTTCCAGAGATAATATCTGTGCTAGGCAAGAAAATTTTCCTTCTGTAGTAGAGCCTGTATAGTGAGATACCTCTGCTGCCAGGTTGAACAGTATTCCTGTGCCTGGAAAACGTAAAGGTGGGACTGAAGGTAAACAAGTAACGTTTCCCAAGGCAAGGTTTCAGTCACTGGTAATAACAGTAAGAACATGCTGGAGTCTAGTGAAGTAAGGCAATGGGTTTTCATGGAGATGTGTTTTTATTTTCTCTTTTTTAAGAACTATTTCAGAATACTTGTTTTTACAAGCTATGATAATGTATCTTTTTTTTTTCTTTTTTCAGTGTATGCACATTTTTTCAGTTTCTGAAAGAGGTGGATGTTAACATGGATACTGTAAGCACTAAAGTTGATAGCACTGTATCAAGGCTGAAAAAGAAATACGATGTATTATTTGCACTATACCACAAGTTTGAAAGGTAGTATGTTTTTTCATTTTGAAATTGATTTCTTTGTCTGTCAACATTTAAGTATTTGAATTTTTCAAACTATGTATTATAGGATCCCATTTAAACTGTGTGTGCTAATATTTGCAGAACAGTGAAATTGAGCTGTTTACATGCAGTAAATAAACACCTCTTACATTTTACTCTGTAACTATCCCAATGCTTTGTTAAACAATCCCCTTCGTTGCAGTACAAACAGTAGTAAGAGTAGCATGACAAGTGATTGCTACTCACTTGAAGCTTTTTACAGATATAAAGAGGATTGGTTTACTATCTAATATTTTTTTTTCTTTAACATTTTGCCTTCCAAATCACAAAAGACTCTCAAATATCTCTTAAATAACCTTTGAGAGCAGTGGGAGATCACCCTTTGGTAGTTTATGGAATGAAGATATATATATCCTAGTTTGTTTTTGCATAAACTGAATTTTTTTCTTGAAATATGTACCTAGAATAATTGGGAAGCAAAATTATGCCACAAGGCTTGCAGTGACACTGAAGAAATACTAAAGATTTTTAGATGCTCTTTTATAGAATGTTTTGTGCAGCTGCAGCACACTTTGCTGTGTTGTACAGAACACTGAGTAACTGTGTAACGAATCTTGTCTTTCTGGAAGAAAGTAATTTCATTATACCAAGTTAAAATTGTTTTGCTGTCTAAGCTTTGGCATAAATATGCAAACAACATTATTTCAGGCTTGACAGGGCCATAGTTGATCTGTTGTTAATCTGTTCTTTGAGTCAGCTTTTTTTTTTTAAGAAGTTAGAAAAACATTTTGTGAACTGGTGTATTTTTTAACTACATTGAAGTCAAAGATACTGCATAGTTTGCTTGCAGAAGCATGTTCAAAAAAAAGAATTTATTTTGTTTTTGTAGGACTTGTGGCCTTATTTATCTGGAACAACCTAGTAGTGAGTAAGTTTGATTTTCCTAAATTATGTTTGTCAAGATAAGATGTAAAATGTGGTGGCATTTTGTCTTTTAACCCTTCAGGACTGACCTAAGTTGTAGAGTGTCATGTGTTTACTTTAGATTTAGTGTGAACTTTGAATTTCAACGACATTATGGGAGATGCAGAAATTATGTATGTTACATATATAGCTGTCTGTGTATCTCTATATATGTCAGCTATACATATGTGTTATATATATTATGTAAGTATATTTTTATAAAAAATATATAGAGTGTATATATATACACATAGAAGTATATATTATAAAATGTATATATATATATTATATTGTATTTATATATATTTTTATATATCTATCTCTCCTCCACAAAGTATTGCCACCCAGCGGCACTTGTCTTGGCATGGTGGAAATGAACATTTGGCTGGAGAATGAGCTTCCTAATCACAGCAACAAATGGGTGTACTAAGAGATGCCTTAGCAACTCCCGAATGAGCTTGAGTTCGTGCTGTGGCTGGAGAACAGGGCATTAGTCAAAGGCATGAGAGAAAACAGCTCATAGCAGCTCAGGGAACTGTATACATTCACTTTCTTTTCTGAGGATGATACAGATATTTCTTGATTCTTGAATGGCTTTACAGGGACTTAGGTTTTTCAAATGTGTAGTCATAATTACAAAGGGAATGGAATGAGATTTTTAGTAAACTTAACTATATGGGAAATGTTGCATGTTGTTAAATAGGTTCATAGACTGAAGCATGTTTTCAAACATTGTAGTTTAGATTATTAGAGAGCTATCAATGCAAAATATTTTTGTTTCCCTACAGGATTTCTGCTGAACTCAGTTCTGTATTAGTCCTAAAAAATTACTGGATTACTTTTTTGCTGGCAAAAGGTGAGTTTTGATTAAAACACAGTAATTTTGATGAATATTTTTGAAGTGACTTTGTTTGTTTTACATGTCTAACATGAGACTAGTATCCTTGTTATAAGTAAATATTGTACAGACCCAGAATGTTTTGATTGCTTGGCTTTTGTAACTGCTCAGTAATACTTCTTTATATGCAGTTTGGCTTTTCTTTTCACTGATATTACTTTCTGTATATAAACATATATATTTAAGCTTTCTAAAATTTTTATGATTTTTTTTTTTATTTTAGTTTAAAGGTTGCCATTCTGTATTTTAAGTCTATTTGGAGTTGCTTTGTAGTCTGACAGCATTTTGATAATGCATAATTACCTTAAAAATGGTTTAAAATTATTAAAAAATAATTGCTTGGCATATTTTTAAAAATAGACATATATATTATAAACATACATAGTTTTATAAAGCAAATTTAATAATAAGGTATTTTAATAAGTCACTGGAAGCATGTCCTTTGAATGTTACGAATCTCTCTTGAAAAGGCATCAGTTACAGTTAATGTTGAGTGATGAAACATTTGTAGTAGTTCATGGAATTCCTGTCTCGTACTCCTCCTACTAAAAGGGCTGAATTACGTATCTCAAGTGCTGCTTACTGCAGGTGTGTGCTATCAGTGAAGTGTACACATCCCTGATATCAAAATCGGACTTGGATCAGCTGAGTTTCATGGAGCTTTGTCACTAGAATTCTCCAAGCATAAGCATAAAGCAAAACCCACTAAAGTTTTTTTAGCCTGCCTTTTCTTGAGAACAAAGAAAGCTAAAATTTACTACAAAATAGATGGAGCTTCAGAAGAGCCTGGGTGATGCTTGCTACTTCTGATTGAAAATAAATAGAAAAATTGCACGTGTAAGTAGAGTACAGGTAGTGATCTGTAGCTGTTCAAAATCACTATCAACTATAAATTTTTCATGGCAATGCATGCTGTCTTGGGATGGCCCTGTAGATCTTCTCTGGCATATGAATCATAATTTGGGAAAAACTGGAATAATGCAGCTCTAAAAGGGCTCTTCATGCTATTACTTGTGTGACTTTTAAGTAATTCCATATACATTTGACAGGCTGAGCATACAGTGTGATAGCATGTTTTGAATTTCTCTTCACTGTGTACTAGCAGCTCCTGCTTTCTGAATATTTAGCAGCTTTCAAAAAGCTTGCATAAGACCACAAAAAAAGAAAGCAACGAGGAATTACACAGAAGTAAGAGGTTAGTCCTTTACAGTAGAAAGAAAAAGAAATCGGGACTGAGCACTGAGGGCAGGATTTTGTGCACAGTAATTTTATTTGTGTGTATGCTATCTCTAAAGCCACGAACTTAAGAGCCATGAGTTTTAAAATCAATAGCCTTTAAAGAACACTGGCATCCTGTATGATGTTTCCTGAATTCTAGTGGTGGTATTTTCTATATAAACTTCCAAAGCTTTGTTTTTCAAAATTACTTCTAAAATTAAGTCAGACATCTCAAAAAGGTTTTCTTTACCCTTTTAACTATTTGCAGGTAAAGTGTTGCAAGTGGACGATGACCTGGTGATTTCTTTCCAGTTGTTGCTGTGTGTCTTAGATTATTTTATCAAACTGTCACCTCCTGCTATGCTCAAGGAACCATACAGTAAGAATTTTTTGGTTTTTGTTCATTGAAGTAGAAAGTAAATTTATTAAATATCTATTAGTCATGCTAACCTTCATAATTAACATCATAAAGCTTCTTATGCTTATTAAAAAGCATTCTTTCTGTTTTAATTCAATTTAGACAATTGTGAACTTGAATTCAATTACCTGAATGTGGCAGTATATTTAATATAATTTTTGCTATGTCCTCTGCCCATACAAGTTGTTTAGGGACTTGTTAAAACAGCAGGTTTAATTAGGTAAAAGAGTTCAGGTTCTGGGTAGATTATAACTGAGAACTATTATTTAGGTTTGTCTTGAGTTAGAAGAGGAAAATGTGGTGCTATGACTCATTTCATTGATGTGTAACAGGATCACAGCAGCAGAAATGTACAAAATACTGGACTGTACAGATATTTAAAATGGATAAAACAGTGGATAGCAGCTCAAAATAAAAGAGTAGAGGTAAAATGTAGACAGCTTTGCTTTTATTACATCCTGTTTGTTATTGGAAGTGTCACTATTTTAAGTAAAAATATAATGAGTCTTCTCTATAAAAACTTCCATTCAGCAGTAAGTTTTTATCCATTAAGTTTTTATACCTAAAACTTGAAAAGCCTCACTAAAAAGGTACAGAAAGTAAATATTTATAGCAACTTTTAAAGACAGAATTCTATTTGAGTTAACAATTTTATTCAGCAAGCTATGGAATTAATGCACTGAAATATTTGGAGCCACAGGATGTGACTCACTTTTTTTTCTTTGCTAATTAGTTTATCCTCTGCTGGGTTAAGATGCAACCCTAGTATATTTAGCCTAAATCTCTTTGCTTTATTTCTTTGGCAACTAAACATCCACCTAGGTTGTAATGTCATAGAATAGATAAGGTATTCACTACTATATTCTTTAAATTCCATGTTTTGGAGGATATTTATCTGACCTAGTGATTATTTGTTGCAGGTAAGAACAAATAACCTTGCTTTCATTCTAATGTGAATGTGAATAAAGGATGGGAAAGGATGGACTAAGGACAAGCAGATTCCCTGCTTTCCTCCAGTACTGTTTTGAATTTAAGTTGGTCCTTCCTAGTAGGACAGACATATATGCTGCTGCTTATTTCCAGTCTTATAAAGCAGATCCTTTTAAAAAACCACGGAATTGAAACTACCCATTTTTGAATTCTGTGTTCATGCTGATTTATTTTTTCGTAGTGAAACCGTGCAGAATAGGAGCTCATTATTAGAAAGTTTAGTTCTGTGCATTGTATCTTGGAAAAAAAAGGCTGCCACTTGAGACTAAATTGCTGATGTGGGTATCACTGTCCTAAGTGCAAAGCACTGGGTTTCTAACGTGAAGCTGTGTATGAACTGTCAAACAGCTCTGCATTCTTTGAGAAAATAACACAATGTATTGTTCAAACCTTCGTGACCAAGAGGCTTCGTGTTGTGATAAATGATGTCAAGCTTTATGATCTGACTAAAGCTGAGGGGGATTAAGGTGGAACCACCCCTGCAGTGTAGTTTGTCAGAGTTTCTCAGAGCAGTTGTCAAATGCAAATGAAGTTACAGGTGAGAAGAGCATGCTGATTATAGTGTCAGGTTTAAACCAACAATATTTAATCATATTAATGTATGTTATTAATATAATTTGCATATTTCAGCCACTGAGGCCATCTATTTTGAGTTTAGCAAAATGAAATATTTTTATCTTGCTGTATTAAGGTTTTTTGTTATCTTCTTCAAGGTGGACTTTTTTTTCTGCTTGTGTGTCTGGGGGTATTTGGGGAAAGGAGGAATTCCCTCCAGGACCGTATTCCAGGTTCCCACCGGCACTTTAGTCCTGCATTGATTTCTTGTCCTTCAGCTTCTTGTTTTATACTTCTGTAAAAATAGAAAAAATAGTAACTCATCTGTGAAAAGATAAGGCTTTCCTAATTTTGCAAAACAGATTCTCATTTAAAGCTACTTGGAGAAAGTTTTGTTACGTTCTGTGTAGAGTAGCGTCTTAAAAACAAAATGTCCAAATACTGATAGAGGAATTTAAAAATTAACTTTCTTTTTGTATAGATTTTCTGTAATGAAGGTTTTTCACCTAGCTAAATGGATGAAAAGGAAAATACATGTAAGGGGAAGACCTGAAAAATATATACAGAATAGAATCTTCTAGATTTAATAACTTTATTTTCTTCTTTCTTAAGATAGCTCTAACCTTGTGATGGCTCTGAATATCTTTCCAGAGTCTTCTGTGTCTGCAGTGACTATAAATGGTTCAGCTCGCACTCCAAGAAGAGGTCAGAACAGGAGTTCACGTACTGCAAAGCAGCTTGATACCGATACAAAAATTATTGAAATCCTTTGTAAAGAGCATGATTGTAATTTAGATGAGGTAATGCCTGCACTTTAGAGTCTAATAGATCTTGTTGCTATACTCCATCTAAAATATGTATTTATTTAAATGGTCTTTTTTTAAAATGTCATTATTTCTGCCAGATTAACTCTTCTGTCAAGTTACCTTCCGTAGTGAAAGTATTCTACCATTCTATAGTTTATCTAGTCAGTAATTTAAGAAACAAACCAAAACCACCCAGAACAAGCCCTTTGGTGTGGGTGATAATTTTGCCAGGGTAACTGAATTGTGAAGAATACAATATGAAGTAACAGGCTGATCACAGCGTGTAGCATATGGATGCAGGGCTGCTCTGATGGGGTTTCACAGCTGTATCCCGTGATGAGAAAATGTATGCAAAAAGCACATGGCTTCTGTGGGAGATCTTAAAAGACCCGATTCGCCTTTTCCTCTGCTGTTAAATCTATTTCTGTGTAGAAAGGACTGATTTTTGAATACACAGATGGATGATGGAAGCAGAAATATGAGAGGGCTGGAAAGAGTGCAGTTCTTTTCCAGTTTAATCACTTAATATTCTAGCAAAGAATTGTATTTGCATGCTTACATATCACTGTGTTTTGGATATATAACAAGTTTGATTCTTGCTTTATTGAAAACAAACCACAGTGCATTACAGAAATGTCTCAGTTTCTTGATTTAAAGATGCAAAAACAGTGTATGCATGGCTGACTCTCTACCTTGCTAATGTTATATTTTTTTCTCTTTTTTTAGGTCAAAAATGTGTATTTCACAAGCTTCATTCCTTTCTTGAATTCTGCTGGTATTGTAGCTTCAAATGGACTACCAGAGGTAAGTGGAGGAATTTAAGACAGTGTGGTGGGTAGACCCTGGCTGGGTGCCAGGCACCCACCAAAGCCACTCTTACTCCCCTCTGCAACTGGATGGGAAGAGAAAATATAACAAAAGGTTCCTGAGTTTAGAAAAGGATGGGAGAGAGATCGCTTACCAAATACCATCGCTGGCAAAACAGACTCAACTTGAGGATGTTAATTGAATTTACTGCCAACAAAATCAGAGCAGGATAATGAGAAGTAAAATAAATGTTAAAAACACCTTTGCCCCACCCCTCCTTCCTTCCCAGGCTCTACCTCCTCCCCATCAGCAGTGCCAAGAGATGGGGAGTCAGTTTATCACATGTTCCTGCCACTGTGCAGGGAGAGGAGTCCTTCCCCTGCTCCAGTGGGAGGTCCTTCCTACAGGAGACCANTTTGCCCCACCCCTCCTTCCTTCCCAGGCTCTACCTCCTCCCCATCAGCAGTGCCAAGAGATGGGGAGTCAGTTTATCACATGTTCCTGCCACTGTGCAGGGAGAGGAGTCCTTCCCCTGCTCCAGTGGGAGGTCCTTCCTACAGGAGACCATCCTCCATGAACTTCTCCAACATGAGCCCATTCCACAGGCAACAGTTCACGGACTGCTCCAGTGTGGGTCACTTTTCCATGGGATGCAGTCCTTCAGGCACAGCCTGCTCCAGTATGGGTCCCCCCAGGGTCACAAGTCCTACCAGGAAACCTGCTCCAGCATGGGCTCGTCTCTCTCTGGGTCTGCAGGTCCCTGCCAGGACCCTGCTCTATGGGGTCGCAGCCTCCTCTCAGGCACCCACCTGCTCCAGTGTGGGTTTCCTCCACAGGCTGCAGGTGGATCTCTGCATCCCTGTGGACCTCCATGGGCTGCAGGGGCACAGCTGCCTCACCATGGTCTGCACCAGGGGCTGCACGGGAATCTCTGCTCTGGCACCTGGAGCACCTCCTGCCCCTCCTTCTCCACTGACCTTGATGTCTGTAGAGTTGCTCCTATCGCATACTCTCACACCTCTTTTCTCAGACAGCAATTGCTTCTGTGTAATAACTTTTTTCCCTTCTTAAATATATTATCCTGGGGGCACTACTATCATTCCTCACTGGCCCAGCCTTGACCAACAGAGAAGGTCTGTCCTGGAGCCGGCTGGCATTGGCTCTGCTGGACATAGGGGATGCTTCTGGGAGCTTCACACAGAAGCCACCCCTGTAGCCCCTTCTGGCTCCCAAAACCTTGCTATGCAAACACAATAGAGACAGTTCAACAACAGTGTTTTACTTCATGCCAAATTGCTTAAGTTGCCCTTTGCTCATTGATGAAGTTCTAATAGGTTCTTCTAAAATCATCTAGCAAAATGAACTGTTTTTCAGGAATGAGGGTTAGCAGGGATTCCAGTATTCATAAAGTATATTTAGCTTATACATTTGAATTTAATAAATGAATCTCCTGAGGCTAAACCAAGCTTTGCTCAAAGCAAAAAGCTTTTGCTCAGATGAAAACGTAAGAATTGCATATCCATGACCTTGGTAAGGTCATTCATCTAAAATACAACTATTACAATATTAGGTCTCTGAAGTCACTCAATAAATGCTTAAATTACACACCTTGATTTAAATAGAAATGAGACCTGTTATTGTAGTGTTGTTGGAAAGATATCCAAAAGATTAGTCTCAGTTTCACAACTTGGCAGAGTTTGGACTGCTGTGTCTGTGCAGAATTACTTTCATCTTGCTGAACTGTAACCTGGATGCAGCAGACTACCTCTATGCAATTGCATCCAGAGTGCATTTTAATGGGTAACTTCTTGCAGTGTGTTTATGTTCATGATTCTTAAAAGAGTAAGTTTAGCTGTGTGTCACCAGTAGATGTGGTAACCTGAAAATAAGCAGCTCTGAAGCTGATCAGAGCAATGAGTCTGCAGGGTTCAACCAAGTATATCTTCAGTTTCATAGTGTGTTGGGTGAGGAACGAAGTACAGGACTCAATGAAGATCTTAATCTCTTCCTAAATTAATTTCAGGGTATCAGTAGCCTGTTTAGACTTTTTAATTTATGTGTGTATGTATAGTTGGGAAACCCTCTATGAACTTCCAGGCAAAGGTCATTACATAGCTTATTCTTGAATCAGAGGGCTTTCATGCAAGGCTGCTCAACTTAAGCATAATAACAAAATTGCTAGCCCAAGGACTTGCTGGCGAAAATTTTACGAAATGATGCATTTGAAGAAAAATACAGTCACATGATCTTTGCTCCTTAACCTTGAGTGCCAGAGCAGAAAGAGCTGTATTTCAGAGGTAGGTGGTTCATACATGTAATCAATTAATCAATAATCATGGATGAGATCATCACTACAATAGCTAGTAATGTGGCACATTTAAATTGACTTTTTTCATTAAAAACCAGTGAGCTTTTGAAAGATTTTAATATTCCTTCCAAAGCCAGAAAAGCTTTTGAGGCTTAATGTTGATATTCTTTTTGTCTTTACCATGTGCTTGCTGGTCAGGCTTTATGCACTGATGAATAGATTGATACAGAACTCTTATTTTTGACTGAAGGTTTCTTCCAAGTTAGCCCAGTACAGCCATCTTGTCTAAGAGCTGCTGTTTTTTTGAGAAATTTATGAAATACTGAAATGTTTTAGATTAAAAGAATGCATGAGCCATTAAGAAGGTAATGAAAAATGAAAATATAATTAAGTTTTTAAATAAAAAGAGTAGTGATAATGAGAACTGAAATGTAATCTTTGGTTTAATAGACCTAATCTCAAGGTTTTAACTGTGAGATCAGTTTGTAGCAAATCCATTTGGCAAAGGTAAAGAAGAGGGTAAGGAACAAAGCTGTGTAGGAGTATTTGTAACTTTCTCTCTCTTGGGACTGGGAGTGGACTAATTTGGGTTCATATGCACTGTTGCCTGTTTTTCTAGCAGGATTTTGCCGGAGCACAGCATCATTTAATGTTTAAAGGCTCAGGAGGCAGATAATTAAAGTGGCTGCCTACTTCTGCATGAGCACAGCAGCAGATTCGGAGACCCAGTTAACGTTAGTCACTCAAAGTAAAATTAAAATGAAGCAATTAAAAAAAACCCAACAAACTTTTCCATGCAAAGTGAAGTCATATCAATCTGGGATTTAGTCAATTAAGAAACTTCTAACAGTTATTAAAAAAACTACACTGTGGGTATGAAATAACAAGTCTATTTTTGTAGCAATAGGCATGTCTCTGAAGAGCTACTCCAGTGCAAATATATTAATATAAAATGAGGAAACTTCTACTGAGAAAAAAAAGGTTTGGGTTTAGGCCTTGTTGTCCAAACCAGCAAAGACAGGGACTGGGCAAATTGCCCAACAGCTGTTCTAAAAACAAGCATTTTACATTTCCTGCTCTTGGAGACACCCCTTTTTCTGGAAGGAAAGATTTAAAAGCATGGAAATGTTAGTTTGATTTGCAGGTCTGTTTCCTACTCTAGCTATTTTTCCGGTGTCAGCACCTACATTTTTTCAAAAAATTCTTTTGAGCTTGGATTGTTTTCTCTTATAAACAATAATTTTCCTCTGGGTATGTTTCAGCTGTTGTATAAGAAGTAACTTTGTGAGCTGCAAGGTCATTCTTTTAGCATTTCAGCATTGTAATCATGAGGTAGGAGTAACTTAAATTATTCAGTAAATTGTCAAACTTGTTCCTGTAAAATAAAACTGGGGTTTTTTTCAATGTCTTTTTGAGGTTGAAGTTATTCTGAAACAGTATGACGAGCTCTATCTCAAAAACAAAGATATAGATGCAAGACTATTTCTGAGCCACGATGAAACTCTGCAGCCTGATGTCATAGCATGGTAATATTTCCATTTACTGCTCTCATTCTATAATAGAGAATGTGAACTTGTGTTGCTCTCTGCCCCCTTGTGTTACAAATGGAGATCTCTGTGTCCTGTTGAGCTACTAGCTTTGTAGTTCAGCTAAGGTATTTCTGGCATCACCAGCCTTGCTTTATATCATCACTTAAGTAATTAGAGAACATGTGACTGCGACTTTGCCTAAAATGATTTGGAAGCTCTGCTCTAACTCTTACTCTGTGCAAGGCCCAGGGAGAAGCTGAGGAACCATGAGGAGGAGGCATGTCATACTAGCTGATTAGATGTGCCAGAGGTTGTGTTACGGCTCTGAAGCCAGCTGGCACTGAATAGCTTGGGTGGTGGATGCCCCATCCCTGGAAGCATTCCAGGTTAGGCTGGACGGGGCTCTGAGGAACCCCATTTAGTTGAAGATGTCCCTGCTCATTGAAGGTAGATGGGACTAGATGGCTTTCAAAGGTCCCTTCCAACCCAAAGCATTCTCTGATTGTTTGATTTTATCTTTTTTTCAGTCTTACACTTAAATGCTAGCAATTTCTGGCAGTTCAGCATTTTTATGACTTAATGTGAGCTCACTATGTGAGTCTGAATTTATCTCTGCTATGAAAATACACTAATTTAAAATTGGATTAAAATGGAACTAATACTGTCTCTACATATAAATTAAGCTGTTTGTAAATAGAATTCTAGAATGGGAAAAAAGCTTGGAAGGAAACTTTAGAGGTTGTCTAGTCCAACATCCTGCTCAAAGCAGATTTACTTGAGAATTTAAACAACTGGAGTGATTGGACATCTAGATCGTCTAAAAATCTGTTACACGTTTTTCTCTTCAAATTAATAAGTCTTTGTAGAAAACATTGTCTTTTGAATTGCACTAGTTCTTCATAAGTTTGTTTTCCATTTCTGTAGCTCACAGTTGGAGACGACACCACTAAAAAACAATCCAGATGAGGAAATCAATATACTTCCACAGACTCCTGTTCGGTATGAGTTTTTCTCTTAAATTTGTTATTTTGTTAATTATAGCTAGAAATATTCATCTTTAGCGTAGTCTTTTTTAATTTTTAAGGAACTGTGGGCTTAGTTTTGTTGGTTTTTTCCATAAACCATACTGTAGTTCTGATCACTGACACCTTTTATTTATGGTAGATATAAAGCCCTCTAACAGTGGCAAAGATGCTTCCTTAAAGTTCTTGACATTAAGAACGTCCAGTAGTACGAAGTTTCTGCATTGCTAAAAATTTTCAATGTGCTAAACCAACTTTGATCTTGAGAGAAAGTGTAGTGATATTTAGATTCTCTCCACCCACACTTGGGCTTTGCTCTGAGTTTTCCAAAACTGATGCTATTTAAGGCAGTTCATGTGAAGGTCTATTCACCAGCACTGATTTTGAGCTGTAGTAACTGTTTTTCATAAAGCCACAGAAGTGTCAGTAGATGGCAGCAAAGTTTTGATTACCAGCTTAGAGTGGAAAGTGTATCCTTATCTCTCCCTGATTAAACAGAACCCTTTACAGGATATGCTGAAAGCACCATGTTTATTGCTTTGAATTACCTTACAGTGTCATATTTCTGAACTTAGACTCATAGAATCTGCTTTAAAGACCCCTGAAACTGAGAGAATCTAATTATTTTTGTCAGTGGGTTTGTATCTGATCATTTATATAGAAATTAGTATATAAAAAGGGTGTAAGTACTAGTTCAGAGCATAATGACAATGGGTTGTATGTTTTCATTTTATGTTTTTCCAGTGTTCTTATGCTTTTCCTTATCATTAGTAGAGTTCTGGCAGAACTGATTTTACCAGTACTTTGTAAAAAGTAGATTAAAGAAAAATGCATCTTTGCACTGCTACAGTTGCAATGATTGAACACGTTTTTCTTGTTTTTGCACTCACTTGACTGGTGATATGAGCCAAATTGAGGTTAAATGATACAGAAATTTAAAACAGACAAACACACAAAATTCTACCAAAAAACAAAAACCACAATGAAAAATTCAGGAAGTAACAATACCACAGAAGAATCAAACTATTTCTTAAATGTTAAGCCATTCTTTTGGTTCTTAAAATTATCGTAATCTATATGTAAATAATTAGATAAATTGCATTGTTAGAATTCATAATAGTTAGCACAGTGCAATAGATTTTCCCAACGGTTTGTTTGATAACTGGAGTGAGAACTGAAATCATCATTTTTATTGTGTGGGGATTTGCTGTTCAGTGACTAGAAGCTGTAAAGCCAACCTTAATGCTTATTATGCATTTTATTGTGTTTTTCCAGAGCGGCAATGAATAACATTCAGCAGTTGATTATGATTTTAAACTCAGCAACTGATAAACCATCAGATACTCTCATCATGTATTTCAATGTAAGTGACTACAAAGAAGATTTGTGTAAGATTCTTGGAATTATCACTCAAGCAAAATATACATCTGTAGATCTGATGCACATGTTTTTGAAAGAGTAAATTTTTATTGGGTTGGTTTAAATGTAATCATTCATTGTAGAAAGCACTTCTCTCTAACTATTGTGTACTGGAACCTTTTAAATGCTTAAATACTTTAGGTACTGAGCTAAATATTAAAATTCTTTTATGTACGTATTGAATGGGAAAAAAAGGGGGTATAAAAGGGAAACAAAAAAGAGAAAAATATGTGCTGCATTCTTTTAAATACTGTATTTTTATTTATGTTGATGACCTTATTGAAAGGTGTTACAAAGGGAAGCAGGGCTTTTAATCATTTAAATGATTAAAATGTTTTTGAAGTAAAATGTCTTTTCTTTGCCTTTCTTTCCCCTAATTTGCTTTTTGTACTTTATTAGAATTGCACAGTGAACCCTAAGGATAGTATCCTGACAAGAGTGGAAAGTTTTGACCACATCTTCAAAAAGAAATTTGCTGAAGCAGTTGGACAGGGATGGGCTGAAATTGGCTCACAGGTAGGTATTTGGGTTGAATGTCACTCGTTTGAATTGTTAATTAGCACTAGCTAATGTGAGACCTGACTTACTGACCATCCTTATTCAGTGCAGATCAGTAAAGGTAAAAAGTAACAGTATTCTTTCCAAACTGAGGAAGCACCTTAAAGATAGTATTTAACAAATTCCTCTTAATATATAAGGAGCAGTAGGACCTGGGTGGAAATATGTTGGAAGTACTTTACTGAAGAATGGGGAAATTGCTGGCTAAACTACATTAAGTGGAACATATATTTGCATTCATTAAGCTAACTTGGCCTAAAACTGCAAAAGGTGACTCACTTATAAAATCAGGAGGGCAGCTGTGCTTTCAACAAGGATTTCAGAAAATAAATCCAACCAAGTTTGTACTCGACAGTCTCCTTCCTGTCTGTCAGTCCTGCTTTTATCCTGTTAGCGTGAATCAACGTGAACACAGTTCATGTTGTTACACTTGGTTAAATCTTCATGTGGTTGGGGTAGTCACACGCCTCAGTAGTCCTTGAGGCCTCTCCAATGTTTTTGGCAAGTGGAACTGGGGACAGTAACTTCTTTATAGTGGCTCTGTCAAAAACTGGAATGTTCTGGATTGTTAAAACACAAGAGTCTGCCTGTTGTAATCTGTTAAAACTTCTTGTAATATTTCTTAATTTCTCATTCTAACAGAGGTACAAGCTTGGAGTGCGTCTCTATTACAGAGTGATGGAGTCCATGCTGAAGTCGGTAAGTTTAGCACTATCTTAGTGCTGGCAATACATCTAGAAATACTAAGAATATTCACAAGTTTGGTCTGATTTATTTATTTCAGGAGGAAGAGCGCCTCTCAGTGCAGAATTTCAGGTACTTGCCCCTAACTTGTTATTGAAGTCTGCTATTTTAAGTCTTGGGACAAGTGCTAATAACTTCCTTTCTCTTCAGCAAACTTCTGAATGATAACATCTTCCACACATCTCTTCTGGCATGCGCTGTTGAGGTTGTCATGGCTACATATGGCAGTAAGTTAAATCTAAAGTCCGGTACTTAGTGATAATTATTACCATCTATTCTAATATATAAAATAGAATAAATAGCAAAAAAACTGCCCAAAACGCAAAAAGCAACTCACTGAAATGTCTGAGCTAGCAATGAGTCAATAAATACAAAAAGGAAGAAAGATCAAAAGTGGAAGAATGTAGACTTTGTGATAATTTTAGTCTGTTTTCCCTTCAGGAAATGCTTCACAAAGTGACAGTACCAGTGCTGAAACAGACTTGTCTTTCCCATGGATTCTCAATGTATTTGATTTGAAAGCTTTTGACTTCTACAAGGTGATCGAAAGCTTTATTAGAGCAGAGCCCAGCCTAACACGGGAAATGATAAAGCATCTAGAGCACTGTGAGCATCGAATTATGGAGTCTCTCGCTTGGCAATCTGTAAGTGACGCTTTAAAGTAGTATTTGCCCTTGCGTAACATGCTTACCTAGAAAAAAAGAAGTCACACCCAACTCTATAAAATAAGTAGTGGTCTTGCTGAGATTTAGTTGTAGAAAAGTAAATTACGAGAGCAAAACAGGATTAGTTTTGGCATGTCTTCTGGTTTTAGAAAAAAAGGAGGATATCAGAGGAAGAAGTCAGCATAGCTCTGCTGATTTACGTGATTGTAAACGTGATTAAACCAACATCATCTTACTAGGCTGGCACACAAATCGTAAGGGTAATACCCTTAACTGTGTTTTGGTACCGAAGTCGGCAATAAATTCTATGCTTTTACTTGAAAGTTAATTTTTATCCAGTTGCTGTTCCTACTTGGCAATAGCACCTCAGTTCTGGGCATCTGATATGTTTGCTAATAGTACTTAAAATATTGTTTTGCATTGTTCTTTGCATTTCAGTCACTTGGGTATTTTTGGATGCCATTAAAATAAAATGCTGGCAGGTTGGGTTGTTTTTTTTGGCTGAATTTCAGTAAATCAAACATTGTTTCTTTTCACTGTTTACTTATAAACCAGAAATAGGCTATTTATGCCACAAAGCAGGAGACTATAGAGACTGGTAATCTTGACCAGGGAGACATAAAGCAACCATTTAAGAACCCACCTTGTATCTTTTAGTTCTGGAGAGGAAGGGGTATTTTAAGAGGCAGACACTATTTTAGGAAACTTGCAGTCATGTAAAAGGTGTTTTGAGAATTGTAACCTTCAGAGGGCAAAAGATAGAGATACAGATATCAGCGTTTGGCTCTCTCCGAGCAAGAAGTGACTCCTGCTACCTTCTGCAAACCAGCTTGAAGCCAGCTTACTGATCAGCAATATGCCGTATCCACCAATTTCTGCCCTATAACTCAAACAAGGCATGCAGGATAATCTAATTTAGACCTGGGCTTTCAGACTGGAAAATCCAAAGAGTTGTGTTTTAAAAAATTACGGGCATTTCAGGCTTTTGTGACACAAATTATAATGTCATCAACAATTATTTTGGGTTTTTTTGAATGCTCTGCTTGAACGTATTTCAAAGTTTTGACTCTCTCTTTTTGAGTTTCTAGAGGGACATGTTTGGTACTGTTTTGGGGTGGTGGATTTGAGTGTTAATAGCATGGAATAGTTCAGTTGGAAGAGGCCTAAGAAAAAAAAGATCACCTAGTGCCAGAGAAATATGTGGAGTGGAGCCCAGTGGAGGGGATGAAACGAAATGTGCATGACATGTGTCCAAGGGCCCTGCTGCTTCATTGACCTCCATATCACCTGGTCTGGGTCTCCCCAGGCTCCAGACAGTGAGTGTCTCCTATTACTGGAGGCTTGGCACCAGAGGGCACAGCAGGTTTCCCTCAAAAGCTGAGGGTGGCTGTGGCAGCCAGGGCAGGCACCCCAAGATCCTGTGCTGGCCTCCGTTGCCTCCTCTGGCTGCCCACGAGGGGAGGAAGGGCTGTGAGTTGTAAATAGCAGAGTACTCAGGAGAAGAGGAGGAGGAGTACTGAAACATTTTCTGTGCCAAAATGTTTTGCTGAGTCTTTGCGTCACTGCAGCAAAAGACCTGAAGCCTCACATAGAAATGTAAAGCCATGAGTCCTCTAGTGTGGAAAATCTACCCCTTCCTCACATCTGAATATGGGCTGGTTTTGCTCAAGGAGCTTAATTTATTAGAAACAGGAGAAAATACTTACATGGCTGACTCAGGAGGCTGTTGAGGTATCCCAGAAAGGCTTAGCTAGTGAACAAAAGAATGGTTTACTGTATTCTTCTGCAGTTCCTTATCTGGGTATTGTCTCCATGCAATGGTGTACAAGGTTTGCAAGTGTCTGCTCAATTAGCAATTCCCTCAAGAATGGGCAGGCAATTGGAGAAGTGTAGCTCATACAAGTAAATACCTCTGAACCTCCAAACTCTTGATAAAGGGGGAGAGAAAAGCCAAATGCCTCCTTCTTACTCATAAAGAATGTCTCACCCTAAGTGGTTGCTTTGGGTTATTTTTAAACAGTCCAAGAAAGATGGAATCTCAAGAAAGTTCCACGATGCTCATATGGTTAGAGAGTGTTTTGGGGGTGTTTTTGTTTTGGGGGTGGTTTTTTGTTTTTGTGTTTTTGTTTGGTTGTTTTTTTTTTCTTTTTTTTTTCCCAAAAGTGTTAAAATGAAGAAGAAAAGCATGGAATGAGTAAAGCTTATGCAAAAAAACCCCAAAAACATCTAGCTTAGTAAATAAGAATAGAATAGAAACTTCTGAAAAACATTTATTTACAAATATTTGTAAAATGCAACTTTGATTTCCCCACTTTACTTGTTATGTATTTTTGTTTAGTTCTTGCATCCTCCACCCTCCCAGGTAGTGCATTTCATTACAAGGCTTGTCTGCTTCACTTTGCTCATTCTCCTGACTGCTTTAAAAAGCAGGACTTCAGTGAGAGATTTGAAAGGATTGAGCAATTTAATACAGAATAGCTTGAATTTATTGTAGTTTTACTTGTCACGGAGCTTTTGTGAGGAAAAATGCCTTGTATAATTTCTCAGAAAAAAAAGTCTTAAGTGCGTCTGACCTTTACCTGACTTTGGAAGCTGTATCAAGTGAATGTGAAAGGTTCTGGTTTTTACTGCTTTCTGAAGATAATATATTACTTTTTTGCTACTCCTTGTGAATATGTTTATTGCTTTTGCATAGCTAGCTGATTTAGTCATCTGTGCTTTAGGAAGGAAATGGAACTTTTTTAGGTCATCCTTTTAACAGAAAAAAAAAAAGCATAGCTAGACAAAATAAAGGGTGGAAACCAGTTGAAGGTTCTTCTCAATAATTCTTGATTTTAAAAAGGGGCAAGTACATACTGACTAAATCATGTGAAAAGTACTTCCTTTTTCTTAAATCCTTATTGAACCCTGAAAGGAGAAGTCCCATTTAATCACTCAAATATTCACCAGTGAGGTTATGATGCTTCCAGATGAAGATTATGTGGAGATCATCTTAGAATCTGTTAATAATGCTGCATAATTTTTATTTGCAAAATAGAAATACACTGTACAATATTCTTTCTTTGAGTTTGTGCTCACAGTATTTTGAGCACTATTTTGATTTCGTAACTTTAAAGGGAACTGAAATTACTTTAGACTCAAAGATGCTGAATAGCGTTTGCTTCATTTTTATCATACTTATAGAAATATGATTTAAACCCTTCCATGGTTAAAATCTGTTTCCTGTGAAAGGGATAGCTTGTTACTTGCCAGCCTGGGAGTTCATGCTCAGCCTTTTCCATAATTCTATCAATTGTGGCCACCCAAAAAAGTCATTGTTTTGAATATCTCAAATGAAGGCTATGTGAACAAATTCCAGAATATCTGAATTTTTCTTAGAGAAAGCCCTGTCAACTGCCATGCCACATCTTTGACTGAAGTGTTGTTGCTGTTTGCTGCAGTTTGTTAGGAATAAACAAGGAAGAGCAGGTTTTCAGTGCAAGCAAATCAGACACAAAGTCTGTCAGTTTTCAATCTATTTTGAGTGAAATACCTGCGGGTTTTTTTGGTTTTGCTGTGCCATTCAAAGAAGTAAATGCCTATGGAGTATCTTTGTTATGTGTATCTGCAAAGCAATCCAGCTGTATTTCCCTGCCTCTCAGCTTCCATTCTGCTCACAAGCTCTGAATGGGAGGTACAAGCAAGGTACTGTGTTTTTCATGCTGCTGCTTAGAGAATGTGCTTCTTGCAAATGCCCTTTCACTGGTACAGTATTGGGGTAGTGAAAGGGTCTTGTTTTCTGCAGGAATTGCAGGCCAACCCACAGCCTTGTCTGAAGATAAAGCATGTTAGAGACAGAAGCACTCCACACCTTCCTGGTTGGCTCTGCAGACCATAGTGTTCTGTTGTTAACTCATCCACGTGAGCACTAGGAATATTCCAAGGGATATTTCTCTTAGGACTGCAGTTTTAAAAGGTTATGTGGTAGCTCTTGCTGTTGACAGGGATGAGGGTCAGCTGCATCACCACCTGCAACCTGCCAACAGCTCAGAACAGAATGTGAAGGTTCATTGTGGCAGGCTAAAGGGAGTTCGTTCGCAGCCTGATTTGGTCTGGTAACTTCTGCTGTGGTTTTCATGTTTGTTTTTGTGTGAGTAACAAACAGATGTGAAACCAAAGCAGTGCATTGCACTGCAGCTGTTGACATGTAGCTGCCTTTGGCTCTATTGCTCTTCAATACATGCTGTCCTAATTAGTGTTTGTATTTTTCAAAGGAGGAAGGAACACTAGTATTGATATGTGTTGTGATTTGGAGTTGTAGTATGTTTTTGAGTTTTAACAACTGATGAAAGATAAACATGGCTTCACAAAGTTACTTCTCTTAATGCTTAAAATATGATTAGAAGTAGACAAGTGTGCTTTGCTTTATTTATAACTTCTTTCATGTAGCATTGCTTAAAATGTGCTCCGTGATGTTTCTCCTTTTTTTAGCTTCTTCTTTTCTGTGGTTTCTATTGTCAATTCAACATTTGCAATGAAATCTACAGTATTGTTTTATCACGCATCATGACTTGATGTTTGCAATAAGTATTTGTCAACTAACTGTACAGTCAGTGTTTATACTTAAATACCTCATCCCACACCAAAGACTTCTGTTGGTTTTAAATTGTGCAGCTCATTGCGGCAGAAGTGCCTTCATGCTCAAAACCGTGTATTCCCAAAGAATATATTATTGCATTAATATGACAAACTCGCTTAGCTGGAATAACAGCAGACCTACTTTGATCATGCATTAAGGAGAAAAATATTAAATAGGTATGTTTAAGATTTGCATAAAAAGCGTTAGAAAAATCCAGGTCATGGTAAAACCTGTGAGCAGTTACAGGTCAGCAAGTGCTCCTTAGTCCTTTGGAACAGTACAGGCTTAGCTATGCAGCCTCCTGGTCTTTGACTGTACAAGGACACAGTTACTGTGGAGCTCACTGTTCTCAAGTGCTTAGTGCACGTTTCCTTGGGTGCAGTGTACAATTTCAAATTAGGTTTCTGTGCTCCTTGTAAGGAGGAATTGAGCATCTAGAAAGGAGAGTTAATATATTTTCTTGTAGTTTTTATCCTTCTCAGTAGGGTTTTCTGTTAGGTGTGTTTGATGTCCTACAGCTCCTGTGAAGGTAGGTGTCTATATGCCATTTAAAGTCCTCTTTGGTTTTGACATCTTAAGTGATTCCTTTTAAATGAGGAAGAAGTAGGAATGGTCACACTATTAACATTTGATACATTAGGTTACTGGATAAGTGGTTTACTGTTGTGTTAAAAGAATGAATCTAAAGTCTTGTTGATAGGCAGTCAATTAAGGCCAGGCAGCAAGGGCTGGGTATTTGGGACTGAGTTTGTACTACTGGCCTCAAAGGGACAATAGTTTGGGCTTAAGTATTGCCCCACAGTCATCAGGGGCGTTTCATTGATAATGTGTTCCCTGGCCTGTTCCGGCATTTGTTGGCTCTCCTCTGGACAATGCCTAGGCAAGATTTGGGGCATGGTGCAGCTCAGGGACTATTTTCAGCTGCTGGTATGGAGTAGCAGTGGAGAGTGTGTAGTTATGTGGGTGCAAGCTGTGCTTTGCCACTTGCCCTTGAGGCCTCAGGACAGGCTGTGGCTCGTTGTGTTACCAACCACAGATGTAGCTGTGGGTTCAACCACGAGTGACTTCAGTGCTGGCAAATGAGTCACGCGTTCCTGTGCTGTCTTTCCTCTGGGCTGCAGGACTCGTGCGCGTTTCTGTGCAGCAGCTGGCTTCTCTTGGGAAAGCTACTCTGTCAGGCATACTCCTTTCATGCCTGCTAAATTTTGCCTTTCCTCAGATATAGGAATATCTATTTTGTGAATGGGGGACAGCCTTAGGCACAAAAAAAATGCTGAGCGTATCCAGAATGACAACATCTGCGGGCATGCTCACAGGCAGGATGCAGTCTACCAAGGGGGCTTCACTGGTGTAAAGACAGGCACCTCAGGAATTGCAGGCAGCAGATTGCTCAAGACATCACTCATGTCTTGTGGGCTTCTGGATTTTAGGCACCTAGTATCTTGTCTCAGCTTGGAAGTTGCAAGGGGCAGTGATTTGTAATATGGAATTTTCTACTGTTTTTCTTGCAGGGGACACAACATGCTAAGGGTCACCAAACGATAACTTGTCATGTGCTCACCATGCTCCTTTTGACAAAGTTACATTAGGAGTATGCAGCTTTAACCTTGAAAAAGGAACTGAGAACATATGTGAGGTTTTCTGTCTGTACATACTAAATATATTTGTGCTTGCATCATGAGTGTGTTCCAGAAGCATGTGGGGTGAGAGGGGTCACGACCACCACTGCTCCTCAGCATGATAGTGCTAAATGCTCATATGCATTATGCTCCATGTGCTTTTTAAAATTTTTTTAAGGTTATGACATTTCAGTTGTCACAGCTGTGGCTGGAAAGCCTTCTGTGATTTTTGCCTTTATCATACAAGGCACATTTTTAGGGGTCTGTAAGATGATTGCTTTTTGGGTATTTGTGAATATATGACATCGTGTAATATGAATATATTTATGTTTATATGCTTTTTAAATTTTGGCTATATATATATACACACTCTTTAATAAATGCTTAAATAAAATATGTAAGAGTGTTTATCACATGCCTTTCTAGTACTCCTGAAGAGTTTCCTTTAATAAAAATCATGCTCTACTTTTTGAGGCTTGAAACTTTTATCTGCCTTAACAGCAGAAGGCAAATTGAAAAACCAGGAAGAATAGCGAATTATAGTCTTCACTGTCTCTCCCATCACTTTGAAAATCTTCCCTGCCACTCCTATTTATCGTGAAGATGACTCAAGCTGTTGTTCATGCTTGGGTGTTACCATTTGAGCAAATCCTCTAGGCTACTGGAAGAGAAGCCAAAATGTTTAAAGTTGAGGTCCTGTGTTTCTTCCTTTTGTCTGTGTTGACAGTGTGTTCACTTTTTAGTAGGCACTCACAAAGTGTTTAGAGCGCTCACTAGGACTGGAGGATTTTGGTTATGTTAGCACAGTGTTAACAGGTTTATCTGTTGCAGGTATACCAAGTCAGCCCAACCCTTAAGATGCTCTTGGTTCAAGTACAAACATGACTAGAGGGATTACCTAAGACACAGCAACTATGCAGTTTTCATTCTGTGAAATTTAGATGCCATTCTTGATTAAGAATTTTAAGTTTTTCCTACTGCATCTACTGCTTTAAGGTATAGAGTTTCTCTAGGGGGATATAAGTAACTTAGATATTTAGGTTTCCTCTATACTTGAGCCAGAGCTGTACTTCCGGGAAGCAGTTCATTCTATTTCTTTTAAACAGGTATTTTATAATGGGATTATTCACTTTCCACTGTTACCTGTCTCAATGACAAACCTAAACTAGATTTAAAGTGTTTGTCTGTTAAGGTTAGTAGGAGCAAATCACATGCTTAATTCTACTTTTCATAGCTGCGTTTCCCCCTTCCTTAAAGCATGACAGGGAGACGAGCAAGAGGTGGTTAAGTAATTGTGCCTAGGTTTGCTTTAGGTGGCTGCCTGTGGTGTGTATCTTGCCTGTAGTCACTTTTGTGTTTTCACATGGAGGTCATGTACCCAGGCTGTGTCAGGATCTCTCTGGTTATAGATTTACAGCTGTAATAGGGAGCTGGGGTTTATAGGCTGTGCTCAGTGGAGCTGCCAGCTCTGTTGGTGCAGCATAAAGATGTCTTGCTTGTCTGTATACCAGTACCAAGTACAGATTTAGTCACAGAAATAAGTCTGCCTTAACATGATATACTTTACTTTAGTCTGTTTTTCTTTAAGGTTGCCTGATTATAAGTAACAAGGAATAGTGAAATAGTTTTCTAGGATTCTTGCTTTTCAAGTTGTTTGGGTTTTTAAATTTTTTTTAATCTTTTTTTTTTTGAAATACTGTCCAATGTTTTGGTGGTTATATCACAGCTGTAGGAATTTGATTTTTGTCCTACTATGTTTCTAGGTAGTTTGAACTTCAGCTTTTCATCTTGCAACACTGTTATATCTGCATTGTAAATACTTTGTAGGAGTGTTTAAAGGTTGTCCATGAGGGAAAAATGTATTAGAATTCAGGGAAGTATCTTTGCAATTCTTCGGTTTTGTAAAGTCTTGCTGAATGGTGGCAGATTTGATGTGACTGTCTCCCTAAATACAAAAGTAAATAAAGCTTAGGTTAAGCTCTGTGGCTGTATCCCTGTTGCTCCTTCCTTGGATAGGACTACCTTCCTTGGATAGGACTACCTTCCTTGGATAGGACTATGCTCTCTGACTTTGTAGTTTTATAAATCTCTGTAGTGAAACAAAACTGGTAAAATAAATAGAGTGAAGTTTTGTTTTTGGGGTTTTGTTGTTGTTGAGTGGTCTGGTTTTTTGTTTTGGTCTGGCTTATTTCATTTGATCCACAGTCCTGAATAATTGTCACAAGCTTTTATTACTCTTTCTTTCCTTATTGCTGTGGCATTTGACTCACTCACTTGCTGCCTTTTCTATGGAAGATAAAATTGGCTTATGTTAAGAAGCAAAATGGGTGCCAAAAAAACATTCTAATGTGGAGGTTTGGGGTTTTTTTCCCAGCTGTGTGCTCAATTTTCAAGCTCTTAGGCTAAACCAGTATCTTGTCGAACTGTCAAATTATATATTATTGGAAGATGTTTTTGTTTCTTTGCTTGCTATACTTTAAGTTATTACATGCAGAAGAGCATGAGATTTGTTTTGAGTTGCTTTTTTGTAGACCAAATAAGTGCTTTTATGCCTGTTTTTATACTCTATAAATATATAGTATTTCAGTTAGGTGTTTGTATCACTATCTTACAGTAACTTTCCAGTAATAAAAAGCCCTTGTCAGGGATGTGGATCCCCCTGTTCACAGCTGTTGAGCGGGCATAGTGTTTACCATCCTCCAGAAGGGTAGTCCCCCTAGGTTTGGTGGAAGCTTTTCCTTTGTGTTGGGTTTGCCTGTCAGGATGGGGTAGGTGCAGGTTGGTAAGTGCACACCCGATTGTGGAGCCTCTGCAGCTGCGTGCCTGCTGCTCTGAACCCTGAGCAGAGGCTTGAGGCTCACCCAGGTAGACTCTGCCTGGTCTGAACTTGGCTCGGGTATGTGCCTGGACTGCCAGCACCCTGTCCTTTCCATTTGGGAGTCACTCTGCCCAGACCAGAGCCCGTGCTTGGCATACTCTGTGTGCCTGTTTCACCTGCCAGCAGCTGGGAGGAACTCACAGATCTTAGCTGGACAGCAGCAGGTACTGATTTTTTTTTTTTTTTGCATTTGCATTTGCTACCCACGGGAGCATGTGAAATACAATAGCATGCAGTATATGTGGTAAACTTTCTTTCACACGTAAGAAGTGTGAAATAACTTAAGTATACAAGTAGACCAGCAGTTTTCAGATTTGATTTTGTTAATGAAACATACTTTTTGTTAGGCTGAAAAGGCAGATATTTTGGTACTTGCTTCACCATTGATATTCTCACTTTTGTCCATGTTTTGCTATGTACTTAATAAATTCTTCCAATTGACTTCCTTTCATAAAGCAGCAGTATTTGCAGAATTCATCTGAAAAGCAGAGGTAACCTAGCCACAGTTTTTTCCATGTGAGATAGACTTAATATTATTCCCAAAATGATGGCATTAATTTTGGGTGCCTCCTGTTGCTAGCATTGTTATTTAAGAATTTTGTTCTTTAAGGCAGGAACTCACTGTTTAAAAAAGAGTTAGTGGAATATTAAAGCTATGTGTGTGTAAAAATATTCTTTTTATCTCATAAAAGGGTTATAACTTTCTAGAGGCTGCCTTTGTCATTGCTTGTGGTTTGATTCTCAGGTTTAAACTATAGAAAATTTACCCCTTCTTATTGCTGGACAGCTTTTAGTTTTGATAGAACTAGAGTGGGCAGACTGCTTCTTAAGTAGAAGAAAAAGAATTATTTAAAATCTAAATTCTCAACTCTGGAATTTTTAATTTTGCAACAATGTAGTAGGTTTTATAGAAGACCAGAAAATGTGTGAAGTGTTCTTTTTGTTGTAATTTTGTGGTAACTTAAATTTTCTTACGGGAAGAACTGGGCTTGCTTTATAAGCAGCTGTATGATGGGAACTGGATGGGGGTGAGGTGACAAATATGAAAGGCTTCAGTATCAAAGCAGATTTGTCAAAACCAAAACTTCTCCATCCAGCTTCTTGCAGAAGTGTTAGACTGTGCAAGCTTGGCTTTCTGAATTTGGCTCATCTTAAACAAGCCCTATTGAGTATGTTCTCTAAATGTGCTAATGCAGTGATAGTTGTGTATATACAATGTTTTCAACATTCTGGTAATTGGATAAAAATGCAGCCCAGGCTTTTCTGTCTTCTAGATTTAGAATTGTTCTGATTTACATTTTGCCTTAGCTTTTGAAATGTATCCTCTTTCATTTTGTCAGTGGTGCTCAAATGCCAGAAGCCCTGAGGTCTAAATGATAATAGTCTAGCAAAAAAAGGGAACTTGTCTGGATTTACAGGTCTGCTTAGATGCAAGAACCTTATAATATTACATTTACTGCTGGAAAAATAAGATCAAATTGCTCTTCACTGATAAAACTCTTAGGAAATAACTTGAAAGAATAAATAAGGCTAGAGGATACTGTGCTCAGGTGGGATTTTCAAAATCACCAGTCTCAAAGTGAGCCTCACTGGGTTCTCTAATTTTAGCAGAGTTCTTTGTGTAATTCTAGAAGTCTTGTCTTTGGTTATGATGGTGCTTGAAATTACAAATGAAAATCACTTTGTCATTTGCAAGAGATGATGGAAGACTGTCTAATCAAGAGTGACATGGAAAGACTGAATGAAAATCTAGTGCTCCCTGCCTTGTTTCAAAAGAAATGAGAGGGACACTAATGAAACCAGTGGATTTGAAATAAAAGGAAATTTAGGTTTCTTAGTTTTGTTCCCCCAATGCACACACACAGAGTGAACTTTTTACTGCTCTGAACATTAAAAACTCTACACAAATTTGAAGGAGGACATAACAAGTTCACAGAAGAGAAATTTTTGCTGAACACACAAATATATCTGACCCAGAAAGTCCTGAGATACGACTGATGAAGTGATATAGCACTTGAGAAAGCCTTGTGTGCTTCTCCTACTGTTATCTTGTTCCCCAGGCATCCAGCCTTGTCTGCTGTTGGAGTCAGGATTGTAGATTAGCTGCATGTTTGGGGTCTGATCCAGTACTGTCATTCTTATCTTTCACCTGGTCTCAAGAGCTCTTTTTCAGTTTTTGCATTTCTGTGACTGAGGTTACTTCCTCAAGAAACAAAAGCTTGGAGGTTGATTTCAGTTAAGGATTCCTTACCTGCCTGAGCTATCTTCTGTAGGGATTTTTTTACACATTTTTAGATGAAAAATATAAAGACTTATCTGACTTGGTATTGGCATTTCTTTAAATGTAAAAGACTTGTATACTGAGGTGAAAAAAAATTGCCTGGCTTTCTGTTCTTGAGAAAGCCAGAAATTAAAACTTCAAGCTAAATACAGAAAGTATAAAATAAGACATCTTTTGATTTTGAAGTAGTGATATGTTGAGGTAAATCTGAGGTGTTCACAGTAAATTTTCTTTTTCCTTGTCTTTTAAAATGGCTTGTTAATTCACTAGTTATCAATATCTACTTGCCTTGATTTAGATCAAAAACATGCTTGGAATAAATTTGCCCTGAATTTATTTTCATAGGAAGTGTGCATTTTCTGCACTCTGTAGATGAAGAAACCACACTACAGAGAACAATTTTTAAAGTTTTGATCCTAAAACGGAACTCCTAATTCTCCCTGTGTAGGCATGTGAGTAAAAATAATGCACTTTTAGGAAGTACTGGTTGAAACACATTCAGATCCTCAGGAGCTCTGACAATGTAAGCCTTTTTTTATATGAGATGTCTTGTCATGACGTAGGAACATAACTTCTCATCTAGATTTCACATTTAAGTTTTGGTATAAGACCTTACCAGAGAGACAGAAGAGTTGGTATCAAAGTCAAGAGCAGAGAGAGGGAGTGCATCTGTTGAGGAATGTACCAGTGAAAGCATTGCTCCATCCACAGCTCTCCAGGATAATCTTGTTGCAGAACCAGAAGAGGCGGAGAAAACCTCATCCAGTCCTGAATGGCTGGTACCCTGTCCTTATATCAGCTTGTTGTGGGAGGTACAGTTTTACTCCCCCTCTTCCCAATCAGTCAGATCAGGAATTTTTCAAGTAATGGTCTGATTCTCAGCATTACAGATGATGCTTTTTTACTGTGTTGGGATTTTTTGTTAGAGTATTTTTTGGTTGGGTTTTTTTTTCCCCCCTCTGTGGAAGACTGGAAATGTGTAATAATAAAAAATACAAAGTTTCCTCAAATAGCTTCTGGACACTGAGCTATTAACTGATCAGAAAGCTATTGTACTGTGTTGCACTGTGCTTTTTCAAAAAACAGAAGCTGCTGCCCTGGAGAGTGAGCGCAAAGCAGAGAGTGCTACTGTCTGTGCTTCTCCAGGCTACTTGAGGTAATACACCAAGGAAAGTTAGGTTTAAAGGGGAGTGCTCATATATGTGACTTTGTCTGCTTGTTCTGCTTTTAAGTCAGTGATGGGTTTTTACTTTTCCCTGCAGTTTTGTAATCTCAGAAAGAGTAGGTTCCCTTTACCAGGGTGAGGCTCTGGGGTGCTCACTGCTGTAAGGGGTGTTGCTGAACAAGTTGTCACTCAACTGAGTAACAGCTTTGACAAGCTCTGGGGAGCAGTGCCCTCCAGCACAGCCGAGCAGTGACATTAGTGGCCATTGTCTCACATTTCTTGGAGGGAGTCTAATATTAAACAGACCCCTTAGAGAGAGAGGCATTGAGACCTTAGATATGCGTATCTGGTTTTGGACTTTGGATTTGTCAGTGGCATATGGAAAACATACAGAATTTCTACTCATGCTGAGAGTTTTGTGCATTTTTTTGAAATCGGATATGAATCAGAAGACTTTAGTATTCCCAACAAAGATAATTGCTTATCCTCAGATGTTATGCAGACATTTATATCTGTGCTATCTTTGTTGCTTAAGCCCATACTATTTGAATTTTCCTTTCATAAGTTCTGTGGATAAAGATTGAAAATGCTGTTCAATTTAAAATTCAATCAACACTGGTTCCTAGCAGTCATTGAGTGACTCTGTTTCCCAGAAGTAGGAGGCAATGTATGGTTGATTTATAACGATTTAACAGAAGCTTTGTATAGGGAAATAAACTCATCCAGATAACAACTTATCATATAGTTTGATGGCTCCATATGCATTTTTCTCAACATTGATTCACTCCTCTGTATACAGCCCTGGTGTAAAAATGTCTCAGTGCTGTCTCTGTGTTGCAGCTGACTGCCCTAAATCTTAAGTGCAAATTTGTTTAGACTCAGTTCTTACTCTTGACTCCATTGTTTTTGGGGAGGAAAAAACAACACTTACTTTACCTTTAAAATTTTATTTTATTTTACAGTGATGTTAAATTAATTCTGCGGAAAATGTACACAGTGTTCTAGTAGCTGGGAAACATATATAGCAGGATGTTGTAATGCAGTTTTGTCTATGTATTTCTGTTTGTAACAGTAATATATGTAGATTCCTCCTTTTACATGGTGCTGACTTTTCAAAGTGTCTTGATTAATTTTGCCAGCAGGTAGCCCCAAGCACTTTATTTTTATACTTTTTAAAGTTTGAAAGAAAATAGCATTTGAAGTTTTAAATGCTCATGTTAAAATTATTTCTAGGACACAAAAATTGAGAGGAAGTTGCACTCCAAAATTACTGCATCTTGAATTTCTTTATGGGACACCAAATATTTTCCTGGAAGAAGTAATTGACTTGATGCACATGTTCATTTCTAGTTAGAAAAGGTCTTGTTTTTCTAAGAAACTGTACTTTGAGATTGAATTAACTTAATCAGAGGATGTTGTTTTCCTCAAAAGTCATGCTGAGTTGAAGAACTTCTCACAAAAGAGTTTAATAAAGTGGTACTGTACCTGAAGCATTAACTTCAGTCATCACAAGTTACTTTGTTTTAATTACACAGGCTTCTGAGGAAGAGGTGAGAGGGAAAACCAGTTTGTCTGAGATGTTTCCAAATGCTCTAAACTACCAGACTTAATTGCTTTATGGGGGCCAGGCTTGTGGAGAGAGCATGTATTTTTATCAGATAAACCTGGGAGAAACAGAGTTCTTGTAACCCACTGATTGAAGCCTCCTGTGAAAATAATGGTCCCTAAGCAGGAAGGAAGGTGCAGGGAAAAAGACAGTAGGGGGAGGAGTAAGAGACAAGAGGGAAACTCTAGAGAAGAGACACAGTAGCTGAAGTGATATGACGATATGGGGCAGTTTTTCCGCAGTGTAAAGCAGGTAACTTCGCCCCCATCCTCAGTAACTTGGAAACTGATATCATGATTAAATAAGTGCTTTAACTTCAGAAAGGAAAAACAATCTACTTTTTCATTTGTGTTTCACTTGACAAACAGTCTTTGGACTTTGGTTAACCTGGTCGAAACCCAAAAGTTCATTTCTAACATACAATCTCTAGTTACAGACCTTTGACATAGATTTTTAAGATACTTTTTCTGTGTGCTATTATGCTTAACACTTTTACAGCCTGGTAATAAACTTTTCAGATGTGAAGGAAGCACAGTCTTTGCATATCAGAATATATGTCCACAGCTGAAGAAATGTGCAGGCTTCTAATTCCAGTTTAGTCCCAATAGTCTTTTAATATAGTTTATATTGTAGAGTCACTGTCAAATATTTTCATTTTTATGGTCTGAAGGCTATGTTGAATGAAGTTTTCTGAAACTGGCCTTTCAGAGAATCTGACGTCCCGTGGTCTGGTGGACCGGTTCTTTTTTATGGAATTTTGAATGGTATCTGATGTGAAGTAATACACTATGGGGTCAAAACAGCAGTTTGAAACAGCGATGCACAGAGTGATGGGGTACATAGTCCTGACTGCAGTCACCACTGAGCAATTGACCCAGGTCTGTGTTCTCATAAGGGAGTAAAGTATTAAGGTAACATTATAAGGCACAAAGCAGAAGCAGAATATCACCAAGTGGACAAAAATCATTTTGAGTACCTTTTTCTTGCTTACTTTATTCCGGCTTAATGTAAGCGGTTTGTTCAGAGTCCGTAGGACCACAGTGGAGCAGGTCACATTCAGGATGAGCGGAATAAAAAACCCAACGGTTTCAATGAAGATAACAATCCGGGATAGGTAGGTTTTCCATGTGTCCTCTGAAAAGTTTTCAAAGCACGTCCTTTGCTCCGTATTGTTCCAGCTGTTTGTGGACTGGAAAAAGCTTGCTGGTGTGCTGCCTGCTAGCACAGTTATCCATACTGCAACACAGACAATCTTTGCATTCATTTTGGTCCGGAGAGTCTTGGATCGGAAGGGGTGTACGATGGCTAAAAAACGATCCACACTGATGCAAGTCAGAAACAAAATGCTCCCATACATATTTGTATAAAAGAGGGTGACAGAAATCTTGCAGAGAATGTCTCCAAATGGCCAGTTTCTGGTTACAAAGTAATAAATCCTGAAGGGTAATGTAAACACGAAAAGCAGATCTGATATGGCTAAATTAAGCATGTACGTTGTAGTCTCGTTTCGCACTTTTAAAGTACAAGTGAAAATGTAGATCGCTACACAGTTTGCTATGAGGCCAAGAACAAACACCATGCTAAAGATACACCCATATAAAGTATATTTAAAGGAGTCCTCAGCGGAACAATTAGAGCTTACCATTATAATGGTATGTTAAAAATTCCTGTGATTTGATGTTTTCTCTGGTATTTTTATTGCAAGTTTTTGAAATTCCAGAAGAACTTGCAGGTCAGATGTATTTGAACGGTGTGCTTTGGCGAGTTTGTTGCACTGCGTAGCTTCAGGGAACGAAGGTGAACTCTGTGGCAGGGGAGTGCATCTC
Organism: Eulacestoma nigropectus; assembly: GCA_013397775.1. NCBI lineage: Eukaryota > Metazoa > Chordata > Aves > Passeriformes > Eulacestoma > Eulacestoma nigropectus. The sequence goes on along the minus strand of VZTE01003323.1, from coordinate 577,097 downwards.
CAGCAGAAATCACCAGGAAGTCTCTCTTCTCTGCCGAGTGCTATTTGTAATCACGTAGCCGGTCTGCAAAAGTCGGAAAATGCATCATTTGTGGCAGATGAGGGCACCCCAAAGCTTGCTTAGTTCCATTTCCCGCCTTGATTCAATGAAGCCATTGTAGGACTTTCTGCCTTACTCTTGGCTGCAGATTGTGACAGCGAAGCCTTGTCCATCCGAATGTACTGGGAGCGTGTGCTTTAGGAAGTGTTTTCCTGGATGCCACGAAGTGTCGGCACTTGCATTTCCCCCTCTCCCTTCTTTCTGTACAACAAGTTTTTCGGCTCGCTGCCTGGCCCCATGGGGCGGGAAGCAGAAGGGAGCTGCTTGCCAGGGCAGAAACCGAATTCCAGAGCGTGTTTGTTCCTGCAGCCCACAGCCCTCGGCAGCTCTTGCCAGCCCAGCTCCTTCTGGAGAGCAGAGCAGAGCGTCCGGGCAATTTGTAGCGTGACATCACAGGAAGAAGAGGCCAGGCGCCAAAGAATGGTTTCAGTTTGGTTTGTTTGCCTTCCCCTGTCTCTGCTGTACCTTGCAGATGTAGCTTGCAGAGTACTGCAGCTGCCTCTTAACTCTTTCCATGCTCCCTGAGAGGTCCTTCATCAATGTTGCTGAGGTCCAGAAACTTTTCAGTTATCACAGGATTTTCCAGTGTCTAAATAACTCTCATGCCCTTAAGTTCCTGTCTTTCTTTGGAGATAGTAGTAATTGTGGGATTTTATGTAGGATTGAACTAACATTATGCCTTTTGTTAACAGCTTTGCTTGTAATAGAGAACACATTTAATCACCAGAAATCAGCTGAGTAGTTCTGTCTAAATTCCCCAATACACCAGTACAAACCTCAAGAGGGACAAAGTAACATTGATAGGTAATTAAATAACTGCACCAAATAATTACTGAAAAAGAGGGGGTTGCTCTTGGATAGTCACAGGACTGAGATGTGTTGCAGTGGGAGGACAGATTTTTTTAACTTGTTCCGTATTAGGAAGCACACCCCAGGCTTTATTTCTAATCAGAAAGGTGGTTCTTTTTCAAAAAAAAAATTGACTCCAGTGTTTTATTGAAGTGTTGTGATGCAGAAAGTGTTTTCTTGAATATGTAAGCACAGAATGAATGCAGCAAAATGCATATACTGTACTGTGCAATTGGCCCTGGTAATTTAAAGGAGGACAGTTACCATATACGCACAAAATACTCCCATTAGTCACTGATAATTGAAACGAAAACATGTTGTAACTAATTACATTGTTAAGTAAGTATTAAAAAAACCCCAGCTCTTACTGCCTTTAGGGGCAGATATGAGATAAATCTCCATTTAGACAGACTCATTTATTAAACAACAACTTGGATAGACTCCTGGCATCAAACATAGTCTATTTCTAAGTCTTAGAATAACAAATCTCTTCATATCTGGCTGGGTGGCATGGTTCTTTTGAACTGTATTTTAACCAGTTACACCTAAGCAAGGCTCTGGGCAAAACCTTTCTAGTCTGCTGTGAAGGAGAGTAAATCATAGCACTTCACAGGATTTTGGCATAGTTTCTTAATGTAAGGTATGTCAGGCAAAATTCAGAAACGTGCTAAAGTGGGTCTTGCTTATTTTATTTCAAGTTTTCTTTATAGTGTTCTGTGCAATGTTTTCAGCTTGATTTTGAGGTGAATTCCAAGCAGTTTAACTTCAATAGGCTACAACCACAAGAAAACTTTTTGACTGTTCTTGAAATTCATGCTTAACTGTAAAGCATAGTGCATCTTGGACGTCTAAGTCAGTCGGAAATGAAAATGTGAGCTTGGCAGAGTCTCTCGTGTCCAACTTAACGTGTGCCGTAGCATAAAGGTTTTCCTGGCTTTTCTCACAAAAGCAGTCATCTCACCCTAAATTTTGTTTCTGTTCCTGGCAGCCTTGCATGGTGAAAAAAGGGTTTTCCTGCAAAAAGCTCTGCATCAGGCTACAGGAGCTCTGCTCTCAGCTTTACTGCTCCAACTTTGTTTGCACAGGAAAACTATGTGGGGTAGGCTCACCTACTGGAATAAAAATCCCTGAAGTATAGAAATTTGATGTCACATGTCAAAGGCTCAAGAAATAATTCATATTTAGAGAGAGAAACTAATGGCAATGAGTGTGTGTCTCACGGATTAGAATTTGATTTGGCCTTTGGACAAAGGTGTGGGTGCACAGAGGCAGGGTGGGATGTCTGGTCCATTTTACCACTGTAAATGTGCTTTAGAGCCGTTGTGTAGGTGCATCCTCAGCCTTTGCTCCGTCTGTCAGAGCTCCTGTCTTGCTGTGGCCTGTGTTGTTGCTCCTGTTACAAGCGTGGATGCTACTCAGAGCTGTATTTTAGGCCATTGTGTGTATGGTTGTGTTGTCTTTAGGACTCTGTTGCTGCTGTACCCTTCTGGTGCAGTACAGTGCATGCACTTTGCGCTAATTGACGACCTAAGTGATATTTGTATATGTGCAGAAATACCATTCAGCTGCAGGGTTTCTCCACCTGCAGATGAAAATGTGAACCCCCTGAATTGACAGGTTTTTCCTTCCCTTCCTGTTTCAGCAAGGAGAGTTATGACTGAGCAGGCAGGCTGAATCATTTCAGTGTTAAAGTGTGAAGGTCAAGGGCAAATTGTAGACCTACTTCTTAATTTAGATGTAGCTGATTGTTTCCAAGCAGTGTTTAATTTGTGTGAGCTTGTCCAAGCTGAAGAACCTGCGTTAGTGCGCTGGGAGCAGTTGGGAGTCAGGAGTGGCCTCCCTTCTGGCCAGGCTCCAGCATGAGCAGGGGGGAAGCTTCATTTCACTCTCTCCTTTCGTTGGATCATGTTTTAAGATGTTGGGCTTTGTGCCGACAGGTTCAGAAAAGACTTTAGTAGCCCCCAACACCTTGAATTTTAAGAAGTTTAACAGTTGTGGAGGAAGAATTGACATGGTAATGGCCTTGCTTATAGTCCTTCACCACAGGCAATTTTCCTTTAGGATGGGAAGGAGGGGGTAAGCAGGAGGAAGCAGCTGCAGGGCTGGGCCTTGTACGATGAGGGGGTTTTTGTCTCCAAAGGAAACAATGCTGTTGCTGCAGGGAAATGCATATGTGAGTCTGTCTGCCTTTCTGCATCAGAGATGGGAATGAGTTAGGACCTGTCATTTGTTGCTAGTGCTAGATGAGCAAAGCCTGCATTTCCATCAGCAGGCTTCCTGTGGCTCTTGAAAAGGCACCAAAGACAGTCTAAGAATGGGCTTCTTAAAGCCAGGAGCTGATGAGATGCTTGAAATCATCTCACTTCAGCAGTGAGCAAGTTTTGTGCACTCTTCAGTCAGTTACCACATAACACTGCTTCTCTGGGTTTAGATACCTATTTAAGCGATTTTGGAGTTGTGTGGCAAACCTGCTCCACCACATGGAGTCAGAAGGAAAAGTGCTTATAACCCTAGCAGTGTGCTAGGAGAGTGGCTATAGGACACTGCTCCTTCTTCCCCAAGACAGAGTTGGATACTTGCTCTCATTTAGGACATAGGGGGAAGAATCCCTTAAATTCAAAAGTCCAAGTCGACTGGTAAAGAAATATTTCACTGAAATAAAACAAGTATTTGAAGGCTTTCCAAGCTTTTTGAGTTATGCTGACCAGCGTTGTATGTTCCTCTGCTGGTACCCTCACCTTTACTGCTGGAATTAAACAGAAGTTGTGGTCAAAGGTGAAATTCATTTGAACTTCTCTGATGTACTGCATTCTGTCTGTGCTGATGCTAATACTGAAAGCTCTTTAGAGGGGAAAAAAAGCAACTTCAATATTAATAGCATTGTAATAAATTCTTACAGTGTTTCCAAGGCCAGACTATGCACTCTTAAATGGGGTTTGTCAGGTGCACAAAATGCTCTGTGTAAGACCATTATTCTGTAACTACTGTTACTGCTTTTAGAGGCCCACCTGTGTCGTGGTGCAGGCATTTGTTCTCACTTGGGTTAAGCAGTCTTACGCAGAAGAACTTGTGCTGTCTGGTGCAGTGAAGGCAAACCCCTGGCAGGACAATATTTTCCTTGACCGAAGTATTGTTATTTATCTAGTTATTTTGATGGGTTTTAGCTTTTTTTTGTCTATTTACTGGAGTTTCTCTTTGAAAACATGTATGTACAGGAAGGAATTTATTATGGTTGAGAAGTAGGGCTGAGAGCCAGGAAATCTTCCTGGCTGTGCCACAGATTTTCTGTTCCAGTCCTGGCGAAGTTTTCTATAGCTTTGTGCACTAGCTTCCCTCCACAAAAGAGCTTGTTCACTTCCACACTGCAATGTGAGGCTGTCTTAATTGCTAAATATAATTTGAAGCCCTTGAATGGAGAACCCTCTATTAAATATGAACTTGGGATAATTACAGTGGCTACTGAATGTGACAAAAATATAGACAGATTAAAATTTTGTATTTTTAGATTAGATTCCAGCCAAGCAAAAGGATCAATTAAGAGACTTCATTTGTTTCAGCTCCGTAAGTCTCTGGAAAAGCAGGTATAGAGGAAGCAGGGCTGGGCATTTTGACCTTCTCATCTGTCTTTTGGAGCTGCCTGCTTAGACACCCCTAAGTCACTATAAGACATCTTCTGAGAAGTGGCTCCCTGCCATATTAAAATGTGGTGATGGTGTCCACCTATGGAGATGTTGTGAAGCTCTTATGGCACTGAAGATTCCCTTTGTTTCCTCCTGCTGGTGTGGCAGGCAAGTCTTCAAAGGAGCATTATAAAACTTAGGGTGAACAGAGTATTTTTATCTAGCCAGCCTAATCCCTTGTGACTGTTGCAGAGGCAGTTAAAGGCTCCTCCATGTCAAGAAACTTGTTAGCTTAACGCATATGAAATCACACATACAAATTACAAGTAAAAGTTGGTTGTGTAATTGCGTAAAAAGGGAAAAGGAAGCTCAGAATAAACTTCGGGCTTCTTCCTTCTTGAGTGTTTGAAATGCTTCTCTTTTCTCTTTAGAATTGTTTCAGTTTCCTTTATAAGAGACACAACTGCTCCTCTCCTGCTTGTAGATAGAGGAAACAATTTCTCTCCTTCTGTATGAGTTTTCAGGCTGCTAGAGTACTTCCCCCCCCACTCCTGTTGGATTGATGGAGTGAGTCTACATCTCATGGTAGGCTAGTAGAGGTTAGATAACATGAAATCTTTTCAAGCTTTAATCTGTGGATTGATTGGTTTAAAAGAGATGGACTAAACAGGAAAGGAAAGAATAATAGAGATTAAAAGCTTGAAAAGTGGATGTTGACATTCTTCAGAGGGAAGAAAAATGGGAAAAAGGTTGTTCATAATCTTAACACATGATTTTCAGTGGATAGGAATAGATTGAAAGGAATCTCTAAAATGTCAGGTAGGAAGAGAAATGCCTTAACTAGAACAAAATACCTGAGTTCCTAAACTCTCATTTGCATTTTTTTTTAACTTAAAATAAAGTGTTTATTCAGTTAGTCTGCACACGTGATTGAAATAACATCAATACTTGAAATTTCTGTCTGCTGTAGATGCAGGAAATAAGTTAAATGCCTTTCCCAAGCACTGCGGCAAGTTCTGGCTCTACTCATGCTTGTACTTTTTAAGTCCCAGGATTAGAAATTCAAAGTTTGAGTTGGCAGAAATTTGCCAGATGTTCCATGGCTAAAATTTTTTACTCAAAATACTTCTCAAGTGCAGAACATGACTGTTTTAAGAAAACCTAAAATAAATTAAAAATCACTTGCTATAGCAAGCAGATATTAGGAATGGTAGGAAAGAAGAAGTCTCATGAAATATTTTGGAAACGAAACCAAGCATATTGGGTGAAATGGTCGGGGCAACAGAACTTGTAGAAGAACATCTGTAATATGTGTAGTTCTAAAGCAATTGCTTACTATTTTTCATATCTTTAGTGTAAGTTTTTACCCAACATTTGTTCTCTGGGCAGGATTAAGGTAGTCTGGTTCTGTGTCAGGATTACTGGTGTTACTGCACTGGTTCTTGAGGATATATTCTACTTTCATGCCAAATTACTTGCAAATACTGCATCCAGTGTTTACAGCCTCTTTCAGTTTTGGCCAAATGGAGGCCTCTGACTTTATACAGAGGATTTTAACCTCTGCTTGTCAGAGGCAGCACAAAGCCCACAGTCACATTCCTATACTGCATTTTAAAAAGTGTAACATTGTGAAGCTACTGAAAAAATTTGCCATAGTCATTCAATAAGATCTATGTGGGTTCATATTGTTTAAAAACTCAAAACCTCATGATATTAATTTGGTTTCCTTCATGAAACCGGAATGTAAGAAGTTAATGGGGGGAGAAAAGTTTCATAAGAATTATTTGAGCTGGTAAGCTAATTAGTTTAGATAAATACTGACATGAAAATGCTTGTCAGGGGAGAACTGCTGCCAAAAAGCAGAACTGGGGCTTGATTAATGTGAAGAACTATTACTTTCTAAATATATAAGTCAGCAAATAACCTCTTTAAATTCTGCATGATAAGATCACTTAAATGATTATTTAGCATATCATTAGTACTGGTAAACAGCAATTACAAATACTTCAGCTGACTCTCTTACAACTGCTCTTTCTTTCCAGCCCATATCCTGAAGTTTTATGGAACCAATTTGGTACTTTATGAACCATTTTATTACACTGTTGACCACATTTAGCAGTTGCTGTTTCAGTGTGGCAATCAGCTAATACCTAGAACATAAGAAAGGAAATGTCAAAACTTGGTAAGATAGACAAAGGTCATGCTTCTTATGTGATAATTAAAAGTTTTCTGCTGCAGCCTTGGAGAAATGGAGTGATGCTCTCAAATGCAAAACATAAATGATCAATTTTCATTGAATCTCTCTTAATAACCTTCCTGGAAGTAGCAAGGTGTTTATCTGGGAGACATTGGTTTGACCCTGGCAGGAGAGGGGAGGCTGAAACCCACATCTCATGCCATGAGCAAGTGCTTTTGTTTTGAGGGATTCTCACACTTTGCTGTAAGGGAGTGAGTCCTCTGAAAGAAAGGTGCTCCATCTGTGGAAGTATTCAAGGCTGTAGGGGGATGGGGCTTTGAGCTACTTGGTCCAGGCAAAGGTGTCCCTGCCTCTGGTGAGGATTTTGGAACTAGATGATCTTTGAAGTCCTTTTCAACCCAAACCAGTCTGTAATTCTGTAGTGATGTATTTAGCCTCAGAAAAAGGCACTACACTGGGAACAGAAGCTTTGTGCTGCAGTTCCTGGTAAGATATCCATGCAATGGTATTTTGCTCCTCCAATGGAGGCAGTAGAGGAAGCTCCAGGTAGTGTTGTGCAGCCGACACTGTCCTGCACACCCCTTACTCGAGTCTCTGGGTTTTGCCAAACTTGCTTAGCTATTGTCTGTGGTGGTTTAGTAGGATGAGGTACCTGTTGTGGAAGGATCACCAAGGTCCTACTTCTGCTTACAAATATTCCCTTAACTTTCTCTGTACTTCTTGAATTCCTTGGGTTCTGATACAATTTTTAGGGTTGATTTAAACAGTTTAAATGTGAGCTGTTGCTTGAAGTAATCCTGCTGCTGTCCATTTAAGCCTCTCTGCTTCTTCCCTTGCACTGTGTGTACATATGCACTCAGCAAATGAGGACAAGTATTTGGTTTAAAACCAATCCTAACAAATACATAATTTGCAGTCATAGCTGTGCTAATGCTGAAGCAAGGGATGAGGCAAAAAGTGCAGATGTGTAATCTGGAGAAGCACCAGTGTGATTAAACTGATTTAAGCCGGTGGTGAAACTGTGCTGGAAGTGTTGCAACGATGTTCAGCTTTGAGGCTTTCAAATCTGTATTGTTTTGACTCTTGGCCAGACATTAGCCTAGTGTTTGGCTGTGTGAGGTTTAGAAGCCTCAGCTAAGCTCAAGAGTGAGATCTGTGCTTCTGGTCTCCTACCCTGTAATTTATTTTCATGTAAACGGTTTGGAATAATGATATTTATAGTGTAATAAAAGAGAGTCATGTATGCCTAATTGATTTTTCCACAAAGGAGGATAAAAATGAGCAGTAATACAGACATAGTATGCATAGTCATGCTTTTCTGTATAAGATTGATAGGGGTTATAAAGGATGACAGCTTTCTAGGCAAATATCCCATCCAGAGTGCATTGACTCTGCTGTAAGTTTTCTTATTGACTTGAGGGTGTTGGATGCTTTGGACCAACTGTCTTCACTATTGATACCGTTTTTTTTTTTTTTGTTGTCTCAGGCCAACCAGTCTAGAGTGTTAGGAAATCTCAGACAAATAAATATGCTACCGGTACCTCATATCACCTGCAGTTAAAATAGACAAAATAAAGACTCAGGTAGCAGGGAGATGGATTCAGGTTGAGATTGTCATTTGTAGGTCTAACTTCAAAAATGCATTCATTTGCAGCCTCTTATTTCCTTGGAAGTAAATGGGGAAACCGGTTTTGTTTTTGCTGTGGCTTAGTCATTGGTTTCTATGCTTCAGAGCTGCTATAGAAAATGCCCACTGAGTGACAAACAAAGAACCTGTTAGATACTTAAGGAAAAAAAATAGAGAAGTCTACATAGCAGAACTTCTTACTTACTTCTTACTTAAGATACTGGATTGAAATATCTTAGTTGAGGTGCCTTGTGTGAGCTTTTCTTAACAAGACATTTATATGTAAGGCTTCTGGCTGGTGTTCTGCTGTGCTTGTGGGCACACTTTGGGTTTTGGTTTCTCCATGAGTTTGACACCAGTACATGCGTGGTGCAGGGAGTGGAGCTGGCAATAACAGATCCTGTACTAATCAAAAGCATTTTCCTTACAGTGAAAGTAAAGAGAGCAGAGTAAAAGTGCATTCAAATCAAAGTAACTCCTTTAAATTTGATGACTGTTTCAATGTGTTCTTTGTCCATCTTCCTCTGAAATATCAAAAGTATATATATAGATTCACAGTGTATATACCTAAGTCAGTGTGAAAATGGTCTGTTTCTTTACCAGAAGCAATGTGGTGAAATTTCAAGGTCAGCTTGTGTTTTTAAGTCTTCCTTTTGTTCTTTATACTTTCTAAGGCAGGCAGGTTATCCTGATTAAAATGCAACATCAATCTATGAGAGTTATGACTTTTAAATTTCATGTGAAAGTATGTGAGAGGCAAGTTTAGGAGAAATGGCTGAGCTGCAGTTCAGGTTTGGTTTTTTCTACAGGAAATATGAGAAGCTATAAAATTCAACAGAACTTGGAATTACATTATTGTTTACATAATGTGAGACCTTTACACCCTCGGGAGTTTGAGAGCTAAAGGGAAATATTTTGGGGGGGTTTCTATAAGCCCAGCACTTTAAAATCCCTTGTCAGGAGCAGAAGTCTTCCCAGTCATCCCAACCTTCCTGCATTTGCTTATCCCATAGGAAGTAAACACTAACAAGTTCAGTGTGGTCATTTGTAACTTCAGTAAAACAAAGGTGAAATATTTCAGTTAAGTCGTGCACAATGACAGTTCATGGTGTGATCAAGATTTAAAATGAGCATATGATGCCTTTTAAAACAGTCTGCTTGATGAGCTTAGTCTGCTTGGTGAGCTCCTGTTTTGAAATTGCTAAAAGAGAAGCTACAACCAGATTGGTGGTACTAGCAGAAAGAGTTTGAAATGCTTTTGCTGGAAAACACTGGCAAAATTTTGGGTTTCTGCTGGAATCCAAAAAGGCTGACTGAAGTAAAAGAAAAATTTTAAGAAGCTGATTAAGCTTTCCTTAAATTTAAGCATCGAAAGAATTGAATTTTCTCAAATTAGGATGTAGAGCATAGTGGTTGCCTCAGAAACATTGAACTTGGGTTTTGCTTTGTTTACAAATGGCCAAGAGTTTCTCACAATAAAAATATAGAGCCTTAATAGAAAAGCACATTGTTATTGAAGTATTTCACATTTTTCATTTGTGTTTTCCAGCAGGATATTTGTAATTTAATGAGGTCAGGGGAAACATGTTTTGATCATTTAGTAATTGAATGCACTTTGTCACCTAAGTCAGTTTTACTGCCTTATTGATACATGTTTTCATGTATTGCCTAATGTCATTGATTTATTGCTTCAGGGAGAGTCTCCTAAGTTCTTTTTATGCATGTGGCGCAGTTTTTAATTATATGCCAAGGTCGTATAACTAAAAGGAGCAAGTGTTGCACAGAGGAAGGAGAGGGCAGAGGCCATGAAATTTCCTTGATTTTCATACACACATCAACTTCCTACTGAGGAGTATCTGAGCACCAAAAAAAAAAAAAGAGGCATCAAAATTTTTGACATTCTTTCAAGTCCTTTCTTTTGAAATGTTGTCATTTTAAAAGGAAGGTTGGCATCCTCATTATCTTTATAAAGGCCCAAGACCCACATGCCTGTGCCTTGGCTGGGCAAGCTTTTGCTTTTTAGTTCCCAGTTGAGTGTGCTTCTCAGCATGGCTTTTGTTGGGCCCCTCTGAGGCAACTGGTTGCCCTCATGGGTCTTGCCCAAAGCCTCCAAACCAAGTTCTGGCTTCAGATTCCACAGTGGGTGGGCAAAGGGGCTGCAGATGGGATGCTGAGTATGGGTCCATCACTGCATAGATGTGTAGCATGAGGGTTTCCTGTGGGGAGGGAAGTTCTTGCATTGGTTCTACTCAAATGTGAAGCAGGGGGGTGGATCTGGTTTGTGGTGTTTCGGAAAAGACCCAACCAAACGTGATCTTTATCTTTTTATAGCTGTAGAGTTTAAAACTTGAAGATAAATGTTGCTTTCCTACATCTCTGTGAAGCCATCCAAATAGAAATGCATTGGGTTTTAAACACCGTGCTTGAGCAGGGCGGTTGGACCAGATGCCCCACGATGTTCCCTTCCAACCTTGACCATTCCGTGGTTCTCTAATATCCCACATGATTTTGCTCTAAATACCTAAAGGGGAAATGTTATGCCTTCCAGTGTGTTTTTCCAGAGCCTGAGCTGGCCATCACTGATCAGTCTTCATAAAAGATTCTTTTGTGGCCATGGGAAAATGACTTTTCTAATTATTTTCTGAAAAACAGTACTGGCCTAGTTTGCAGAAACGTGAGCTCAGACTTCTTGCAGATGTTGATGTGGTCCAAGTGTGGTCTGCATTTACCACATCTACACGCTCACTTAGATCTTAGATAAATTGCTTAGATTTTTTTTTGCACCTTTTTATTGGTTTTGCCCTTCTTTACTAGTTCAGCTACATTTTTTGGTCTTGCAAAAAAAGCAGGTATATTGCATTGTTTTAAGGTTTCTTTAGTCTTCTTTTTAAGGATCCTAGAATAACTTCATGGATATTCCACGTTTTAGTGTAAGATACTTCTGACTCCCATTATTTACTAAGGGATACTCTTAACGTTTGATAATACTAGTTACAGTTCTCTCTCTGCTTCAGATCTATTCAAAGCTTATGCTGACCTAGTAATTCTGCTGATATAGTAATACTTGCATTGTTTCTCATATGGTTGTACAAATCTACAGTTTGTAGTTAGGGAAGCCAACTAATGCTGTAGATCAGTGAAATTACCCTTGAGACGAGTGGTGGGAAGTGAAGGAATAACCAGAAAAAAGCCTAGGGTGGTAAGGAGATCAGCACTTCTTTTTTTGACTTTTTTTTTTTAGTAGAAAGCACTCTAGTATCTTTCACCCCTTTTAACAAGGACATGTTGTGACAGGACAAGGGAGAATGGCTTTAAACTGAAAGAGAACAGGTTTAGATTAGATATTAGTAGGAAATTCTTTACTGTGAGGATGGTGAGGCACTGGAACAGGTTGCTCAGAGAAGCTGTGGATGCCCCATCCCTGGAGGTGTTCAAATCCAGGCTGGATGGGGCTCTGAACAACCTGGTCGAGTGGGAAGTGTCCCTGGCCATGGCAGGGGGTTGGACTAGGCGACCTTTAAGGTCCCTTCCAACCTGAACTCATTCTGTGATCTGCCTCAGAATTAGCTGCAAAACTTTGAGAGAAAACAGAGCGGAAAAACACTTAGTAATTGATAAAATAATAGATGCATAGAATTACTAAAAAGTGAGTATGAAACAGGTGTAACATAAAAAAAAAAATATAGGTATTAGTGCTTTCCAAGTTTTTGTTTCAGGTCTGTTAAGACAACTTATTGAAAAGTTTGGGGTGTTTTTAGTGAATTTTATACTATTCTGTCTCACTCTGTCAAAATTTAATTATTTATTTTCAGTTTGGGAAGAATGTTTTGGGTTTTTTTTAAATAAGCTCTAAATAATAGCCCAAGACCTTTTCTAACATTCTCTTGTTAATTTGGTTTCCAGTGCAGTCTTCCTCACCTCTATTATGCTGAATTTTGACTGATTATTAAATAACTGCTTGTGAGGCAGAAATGCCTAATTGGAGATCTCTCCTTAAATTCTGCCAACTGAATACTCAGAAGCTCTGCATATGCTTCTGCTTTGAAAGCCAAGCATAGCAGGGTGACTGCCAGGCCTTGTCTGCCTCAAGCTCATACCAAGGTATAGACCAACTGAGCTTGAGATATCCCATAATGATAGTCATGCAAGTATTGGCTTAACTTGAGATCAAAACCCTTCTCAAAGGATGGGTTTCTGCCCAAAATGTTGCGACACAGATAGTTTTGTTACACCTTCAGGTTTTTCTTTCTTCTTTGTCGTGTAATTTTCTTCATATTGAAATGTTTTCCAAAATTGGTTGATAAATCCATTGTGTAAAACTATTCATGCTCGTGTTGTCGTGTTTTGTTATAGAACATGGCATGTTGTTTTTGGAACTCAAATTTCTCTGGTTTATTTTTCTCTTTTAGATTATATTAAGTAGATTATATTAAGTAGATTATATTAAGTACATTGCAAGACATTTATAGTAATTTTTTACTTTTAAATATCACAAGCAGTCTGCTCTTAATGGTTTCAAGACATGTACCAACCCCTACCTAGTATTACTTTTTCTGGGGAATTGCTCTTTCTGTGCATGCAGCTTGCTCACATCCTCTGCAGATTATCTGTTTTATCTTTTTTTGTTCAATTCATAATTCTTTGACTCCTTGGTTATGTTGGTAAAAGATATTGTCCTTCTGTTTCAAAGTTTCCTGGCACACTTACCACTTTTAGGTTGATAAGAGGATTGTTGGTGGTACATTGTACCTAAATTTGTCCAGCTAATGAGAAATTGGAAAGAACACAAGACTTGAAACTGAATCACAGGCTTTAACCGAAAGTCTCAGAGGCACTTCATTGTCATGTTTCCACTTGTACTTGTGAAAATATTTCCCAGAACCACTCTTAATTGTTGTTCTGAGAACTGTGACTGTGTAAGTCAATTAGAAATGAAACTGATAGAAAATGTGATGCGATACTGTGACAATTTGGTTGTTACAGTAGTAATTACATAAATAAATTGTCTTTACAAAGATAGGCATTTTGTGACCCAAAAAGTTCCTCTGCAGAAAGTAAGTACTTGAGTGCTGTTTTGCTCTCCAGTGTAAGACTTTTTTTTCTGCATAGAAATAACTTTAGAACTGTTATTTCTAGTACTGTGTGATGTTACTTAACATAATGGTCCCTTAAAGCATCTCTCCTCTACCTCTTGTGCTGAAAATATTTACATCCTGTAGTTTTTTCACAGCTTAAAGCTGTTGCAAAAATTTTCAACCTCAAGATGTTTTGTTGACATATTGTCATTTCCAACAGTCAAGTGGTTCACATCCGGTGGGTTTTGGTTTATTGTACACAATTTCCTGTGTGGAGAATGGCGGGAAACTGATATTGATTCAGTTGTCCTTGAGACTTTTGGCTCTTGCCTAAATATCTTGAGATTTGTCCAAGAATTAGTCCTACTGAAGCCTGGCTGCCCCGGGGGAGCTAGGTAATAAACGTTCTATTTACTTCAGATACAGATTGTTGTGCAGCAGCACTACCAGTGCAGAACACAGATCCCTCTGGAAGATGCTCATAGCAATTGATTTGGGGAAAAAAGGTGTGGCAGATGAGCCTAAAATGATATTTTCTTGGATAATGTTCAGCAAAAAATAGTAAGGGCTATTGTATTTTGTAGTGCTTTGTATACCTGCATGTGCAATTGTGTGAGCTGAGCAGGAGAACTGCTGAAGAAAGTGGTGCAAGACATGCAAACCATGTAGTAGCAGCCTGCCCAGGGTCATCCTGAGCAGTTTAAACAAAACAGTTGTATGAAAGTGTAGTTCTGCTTGTAGATTCTTTCAAAACTCCTTTCAAAGTGATTTTTAGAAAGTTAGTCTCACAGGCTTGGCAAACAGGATCAGTCCTATTGACCAGGGTTTGTTTCTTCCCTTCAGTATTCAACTGGTGATTGTTTGCAAAGCCACAAACCAGTAACTGTGTCAGAAGTTTCCCAGTTTGCCAAGCATTATCACTGGTCTGTGTAATATTTTTGAATGTAACCAATAGTTTTAGTCACTGTGTTGACACAGAAGGTCTATCACCTTTATGGCTAAAAAGTGTTTTCAAAGAATTCCTTCTGCATTGCTAGGAAGGATGTTTTGATGATGTTCTTGTACAGTGAGGTGGGTCCCATGGACCTTTGCTAAGAGACGCTCTAAAACATAGAGAATTGGTTAATTTGTCTTCATCTGGTGAGTAATTTCAGGAGTGGAGAGACTGAAAACTATGGTATTGATTCTTCTGAAATAATGTCCAATTTTTAACAAGATTTGCCAGGTCACTCCAGAGACTTCTGAGGAAAAGTAGATAACTGCAGAGCTGTGAAGAGAATGGATTTGCAACATCATTTAAAGCAACACAAGTGTAAGATGTATATTCAGGCTGTGGCAGCCTGGCTTTCCTTCTCTGGAGAGATTTGAACTCCTTTATCACTAGATAAAAGGAGATCCTCACAAAGCTGGATGACTCTATTACTTGATCTTAAATGCTGGACATAAGTAGGATAGGAATAGGACGTGTATTAAACGTACACACACTATAAGGAGTTAAAAGCAGATCTGTCAGTATTCTTATATGAATTAAACTATTAACACTGCAGTTGTTAATGTTTTTCCTTATAAATTTTGTAAGAACAAGCCCCAGTACGAACATAATTAATGTAACACAACTCATGTGTGAAATTACGACATAATCCTTAATTTTGTAGGTTTTTTCCATGATCAATACTATTTCAATTTAGACTGTGAAGTTACTTTGTTTTAGCAGGTCTGAATTATTTCAGAATTCTGGTAACTAATTGTCACATGAAACTTCTGAAAACACAGTTGCAAGCAAAAGCCAACTTTCAGGGCATGCAATTCTTCCTTGGGAAAGAGGGTTGGAAATAGCTTGTGCTGATCCAGTCCTTGCACTTCCATTCCAAAGCTGTCAGTTCTAAACTGGCTTTGTTTTGCCTCGCAAAATCACTGGCATCTTTTATCACATTATGAAGAAGAACATTTCTTAATGTTACGTGTTGTATTGACTGATTCAATAATTTGAAAACAAGCAAAAGAAAAAAAGCCCAAGGCAAAAAAAAAAAAACCACCCAAGAGACCTTGGCATTGAGATATATACGTAGTTAAGTGCCAACCACTGCATTAAAATTTAATGTGAACAGATAACTAAATTCTGAAAATTTATTAGGAAATTACTGCCAAGAATAAAAATATAAAGTGTGTAGAAAACAAAGACAAAAGTGGTTTTTTTATTAGTGAACTACTAATAGCACTGTTTAGAGTAAAGCTGCTCAAGGCTTTTCCTCTGTGGTCAGTGGAGTACATCCAAACCCCAGGGTGGCTCTTCCCCCATATTTAAGGATTTAGGGGGTTTTTTTAATCTTTTAATGGAAACCAAAGTCCAATTAAACATGTAGTTGGGATAGAGCCAATACAAAGATTGGGAAGCTGGAAGCACCTGTGTGTCCTGTCGTTTCACTGTAGCCAAATAAAGAGTAGCAAGTAAGAAATTCTGCCTGTTTTGTCCATAAAAGGAGCTTTCAGATGGGGAAAAATCACTGCAGATGCTTGTGATGGAGGCATTGCTGCAGGGAAGCATCCTGCAAAGCCACTCTTAACAATGCCCCACTTAATTCATGGAGTTTAGCCTTGGAGAGTTAGTTAGCCCTGGATACCGTGAGAGGGAACTGAGTCAAATTTTACTCTTATTCTTCATTCTGATGCCAGTGGCCTTTTGACCCTGAGAAATTTTAAGTCTTCATTGCTCTCTCACTTTTTGCACTAATAAAATGGGTTTTCTGTAGGCATCACAGGGAAGTCTCAAATGAAAAGCAACACTTTGCTTACTTAGTGAAATTTATTCTGTGGCTGCATCTAGTAACATTAATCACATACTGAGCATTAAATTAAAGTAAAAACTGCAAATCTCCTTTCATGTTAAAGGAGTGCATTGGAGATGACCTGTTCACCTTAAGTGCTGCTTAAAAGCTTTAAAAGCAATATGAAATTAGTAAAAGATAGCGTGAGTAACATTGCTTTAGAAACAAGTTCCTGATAAACATTCCTGTTCGATTAAGCTGGACCTAGGGGTTAAAGTTCTTTTGTGACTATTACTTACATGACTGGTAATTACCTGGTTAATGATGCTGTATTTCTCTCATATGAGTGTTGAATATCAAATAGTGGGACTGAAGCTGAAGTTTGCCCTGATAAGCTTGAAAACGCCCTGCAACCTGTGGAATGTGCTTTGAATTCATGGCATAGAAGTGTTTGTCATGTTTAAGTATAAAGAAAGGAGACACGGCTGTAATTAAACCCATCAGTTTTGCAGCATGAGGGGTAGTTTCACTTGAGAAAACCCCTCTCTTGGTGTTCCTACATTGTGGCACACAGGGTTTTTTTGTGAGGTATCAGTCTTGCCACTGCAGCACCTACTTCTCCAACTATGTGGCCATGCATTTGGAAAGGTACCCATGAGAGTGGTAGGGGTCCCTGGGGAAAGAGCACAGGGGGCTGCACCTGAAGTCTGAGAGGAAGGTGGAAATGGTGATCAACAAAACACACACTTTAAATGTCACCACGTCTGAAAGCTAAACAATCTCTTTCTGCTCCTGCAGCCACAGGGCTGACAAGTTTGTGCAGCCAGTGTAGGTGACAGGGCTGTGGTTTGCCCAGGGACATGCATTGAATGGGGCTCTCTCACACCCTGCCATTGCTGGTACTGGCAGCTCTGCACTGCTGGGGCCGGCTGGGTTGCAGCACCTTGTTTGTTTTGCCACCTTTTTAACCACAGCATCAATTAGTATTTGTGGGAACCAAGAGATGTGTTGGACTCACTGCATCTTGCTGTTGGGGCTCTATGGGTAGATGTTTCTACACAAAGAATATCCTCTTGCTTAATGTAGCTCATCTAACTGATGGAAAGCAGCAGTCTGTTTTGTACATTCCTGTCGGATAAAAGTCCACATGCCAATCAGGTTATGGAATAGGTTGTTGTCAGTAAATGCACAACATCTTGTACTTTGTTTCCTGCTCTTTTCTGCTCACCTCCCGTACTTCATGGTGTGGCTGCCCTGTCTGTTCTTACTGCTTGTTCTGGCTCTGTTTGTGATTCTCTGCAGAGAAGACTTAAATCTGGGTCTCCTGTCTGTGTTAACTTTCTGATGGTTTGGTTGACTTACATGGAGGATGTCTGATTGTCGAGGCTGGCAGGTAGAAGAGGAGTGGAAATGATGCAGAAGCAGGCAAATCCCTTCTGTGTGTGGCAAACTGCTGTGTCCCCATACCTTATCTAATATAATCATACTCAGAATAGTGTGAGCAGAATTGGAGCAGGGGTGAGAGAGGACCTGGAACTGCTGGTCTCAAGTGCTAACTCAAGAATAGTAACTTTTGCTTGTCTTTCTAGACCTCTTATTCCCTTTTATCAACCCCTTCTCCTCCTTCATTAAAAACAATACTTTTCCAGTTATTAATCACTAAAATGTGAAATGAATGAAACAGGATTCACTCTTAGTCAAGATATCTCAGCAATGATTGCTCTGGGAAAGAAATTTAGATTCTTCAGAGCAAACTGAAGTGGTGGTGGGAATAATAAAAAAGTAAGAGGCCAAGTGGCCAGAAGAATGAGAAATGGAAGAAAAGGTCACGTGCCTGCGTTTCCAGCAAGGGCAGCACTAAGAGACACACGTGTGAAGTGCGTGCACTCCTAAATGGAGGGAAAAATGGTGCAAACCAAGTGCTCCAAGAGCATAATTTCGTTGAGAAATGATGGAGAAATAACTATGTGGTTATGAATCAGTAACTGATGCTTTTTCTGCTGTGGATGAAACAGCTCCAGTATTGCCAAAATTATAATTTAAAAATTGCAGTGTGAAACATTGTGAATCTCATCACTCTCATCTTGTTACTCTGAATTTTTATTTGACACACTTAAAAAAAAAAAAAGGGGGTTTTTTTAGAAATAAGTCTAAATAAGGAATGTCTTAATGCGAGTTTTAGTTCTAGTAAATCTAGTCTAGTTTTAATAGGCCATTTCTTATTGCCTTAGCCAGGTGATGCTGCATGCTTTACATGCATACTGTGCTCCTGTTCATAGCTACAGATTTTTCATCTGTGCCACTGCATTTTAATATTAAAAATGTGCATTTGGAGGATCAAACAGACCATAAACCATCAGACAGTGCATTGTGCACAAAGCAATGAGCTGACAGATTTTACTGCTGTCTTTTGGGGAGATCATTTGAGGAAAAATGTTGCATGTCTGGTTTTGCCCACTTCATCCCGAGTATTAGCAACACTGCTTCCTCCACCTCCCACTCTCAAGAAGACGCACATTTGCTACTCAGATGTTCTCTGTTGCTTCAGGAGTTCGGATGCTGCACTGTTGAGAGGCAACATTGTACTCAAGGATGAGTCTCCCGTTTAAAGAAAATAAAACAAAACAGAAGCCATCAACCCCGTGCTTTCAAATTTATTTAGAAATGTGGTGCCAAAATATTTTCCAATGCAGTTTTGCTGTCTCAGCATAATTCTACTCTGTGTGTGACACGCAAGCAGGCGGAGGTTTTGTTTCTGCAAGACTGCTGTTTATTGATAATGTCAGCAGACGGGCTGATGTGGTTTCAGCCAGAACCTTCTCCATTCCACTTACATTCTCTCTGCATCACCTCCTACCTCGAGCTCTTTAGTTTCAGATGTATTCCGAAGGACTTGGTTAAAGTACTGATAGTTAGCCTCAAATCAAAATGGGGTTTGCTTTGGGCCATGAGGGCAGAGACTTAATGTATCCAGAGTCACTCTAACACTTTCCAGAGGTGGCTCTGGAACCTGATACTGCAGAGACTGAATAGTGCCCAGTGCAGTTAAGTGACTGTGGTTTATATGTTATCAAATGTAAAATACTGGGTAGATGTTGTAGCAGAAAAGGATTGACAGTAGGTACAGCAGTAACTTTCAGTCACCAATCAGTTGAGGTTTCCTTTAGCTGTTTTTTGGTGGGGTTTTTTGGTTGGTGGTTGGTTGGTTTGGTTTGGGGGTTTTTTTTGGGGTTTGGGAGTACTTTTTGTTTGTATTGTTTTGTGTTTTTTTGAAATATGTCCTTTTATATGTTTTCTTGTGTTAATTTCTTTTCAGAAATTACTTCAATAAGAAGGAGTAAGGGACTCTAGAATACAACTAGCACAACTGTCTCAAATCTGCAGTTAACCTATATCTAATAGACTGCAGTTGAAACAGGAAAAAAGTGTTTAAAGTATTTAATAGCTCAAAGTTAAATGGTTAAAATTTATCTTGCAAAGTATGAGTGTTCTTA
Source organism: Eulacestoma nigropectus (assembly GCA_013397775.1). Taxonomy (NCBI): domain Eukaryota; kingdom Metazoa; phylum Chordata; class Aves; order Passeriformes; genus Eulacestoma; species Eulacestoma nigropectus. Next base: position 557,371 of record VZTE01003323.1, on the reverse strand, counting down.
AGTACTTCAAAGCTTTCATCTTCTGTTGAGGTTCACATTTTGAAGGTTGCTTTTAGAGAAGGCACAAAATTCATTCAGAGTGGTTGTCAATTCTTAGTATAATGCAGGATTCCTGTAATTTTTCTAGGGGTCACCTCTGTTTGATCTTATCAAGCAGTCAAAAGAGCGAGAAGGTCAAACGGATCAGCCTGAACCCACTTCTACTCTCAATATGCCTCTCCAGCATAACCACACTGCTGCAGACCTGTAAGTGAATGCCTGAGGTCTAGGAAAATGTGAAGTTGATATCACCCTTAATATTCAAATCCACCTGTATTCTGTTTTCCTACTTGTTAGGCTTGGTACTTAAGATTTGTTAAACCATTGTATTTGCAGATATTTATTATACATAAAAATTTAAACCAAATGCTGAAATATTTTTTCCCCAGCCCTATCAAACTTGTAATTGTAAACTGTTACGTTACTTGCCTAGGAATAAATAAGTCCCTGCATCAGTTGTTGGGGATAACAGGTCACAATAGCAATTCATTTCTTCTAATGGGGAAGGAGGAAGAGTTCCTGCAGGTATTATTCATATATAATTGTTCCTTTATCCTGTGATGTTAAGTGCTTAATATATGTTGAACTTCCAGCTATCTTTCTCCTGTGAAATCTCCTAAGAAGAAAGCATCTGGACCTCCTCTAAGTGCTACTTCCACTCCAGATGTTCAACCTGCTGTGATCCCCCAAACGCAGAAACCACAGAAGTCTACCTCCCTCTCTCTGTTCTACAAGAAAGGTTTGTTCCTTCTGTATGTGCTGACATTGCAAAGTTCTCTCTTGCTTTTCATCCTTTTTGGGTTTTGGCACTCAGCATTTCTGAAAATTTCATTGTAGAACCTGTAGTGAACACCGTGCAAACCTCTGGAAGAAAGGGCAGAATGGTGCCAGCAGGTGGTTACTGTGTGCACACTGAGAGTTTGAACTGAAAACGGAGCTCTATCCTGGCTGTAAGAATGCCTGTATGGGCTCAGAGGGTTCTTCTGCCGTAGCGTCCTTTTCCCAGCAGTGACCATAAAGAGATGTCATGAGAAGCTGAACAGCTGGGCAGACATGGATGGTGCTTCCCTTGAATGCTTTCCCAAGCTTTGACTTTGTCCAACTGGGGGTGGGTTTCGAACTTTTTGTGGCTGTGTCTGCTTAGTAACTCTCAGCAGATTCATGCTCCAGGTGCTTGTTCAGGCTCTTTTTGAACTGGCATAGACACACGTGTGCAGCGTTGTTTGGCGTGGCCTTCCATGTGTCCACTCTCTCTTGTGTGAAAACCTTTTCCATTTATTTTGAGCCTGGCTTCTACTACCTTCCCTTGATGTGTGGTAGTTTTTTTTGTTGGAGACGGTGAACAGTCCAATGCTGTCCTCCATTGCATTCCTTTCATTTTGTATACTCCTGTTACAACAATTTCAGTTTATTTTTCTTTGTTTCTGAAGTGTATCTACTGGCCTATCGCCGACTCCATACCCTGTTCCTTCACCTTCTCTCTGAACATCCTGATCTGGAACCCTTGATCTGGACCCTCTTCCAGCACACACTGCAAAATGAGTATGAGCTAATGAGAGACAGGCACCTGGACCAGGTAACGTGAACAAAATGTTCCTTGTATGTTCTTTAGCCATTAGAAATTGTACTCTGAGTTTCTATTAATCTATTGATCACTGAAAGGAGGACTTAATTTAGATTGAAACCTGTCATCTCCGTTTTTTAAGCACTGGCAATTACTTAATATGGCACCTTCAAATACCACTTTCAGCTATTTTTAAAATAATGAAGAGAGACCACAATTTTAATAATTTACATAAAAATATAGTGATTTTCTTTGGGAAGACAAAATGTGTGGCTGATAAATATTTTGTTATTCTACCCTAAAACTGCAGCATGTGGTGCGAATTTGAGAAGATACTGTCAGATCCAGTTAGTTGTCTGTCACATAGAAATGGAGGTAGCAGTCATTGACTTATGTTCTGGAAGTTCTTATGAAGTTGAGTTGCCTGCTAGTTTATAGAGCACAGTCAGTAATAGAAAGCTTATTTCTTAACTTGAAATGAAGAAGCTGAATTAATTTTCTGCATTTTCAGTTGTCTTGTCTTGTTTTCTTTAATAGATCATGATGTGTTCCATGTATGGCATATGCAAAGTCAAGAATGTAGATCTTCGATTTAAAATAATAGTTTCAGCATACAAGGAGCTTTGCAACACAAATCAAGAGGTATGGAAGTTCTTAAATGTTACTCCTCCAAAAAAATCTTATAAACTAATTATTTTCCTCTGAAATCAAAATAAAACAAACTACACTTGAATGTACAAAAGAAAACTTCTGCTGCACTGCATCTCCATTTTGTGGAGGAGAAAACTGACTCTAATACGAAGTATCTCTTTTAAACATCTTGCATAAATAGTTTGGTAACTCTCCTCAGAAAACAAATTTTTTTCCATCTTTTGAAAGATACTAAATAATGGTTTATGATTCTATTTGGAGTCTAGATAAAAAATTCCTGTCCAGAGTTAATAGGACTTTCAAAAGCAACCCAAGTTCCTTTATGAGTTGTCTAACTTCTATGGAGCATTAAGGGAAGAGAAGCAGATGACTTTCTACAGAAGCTTTCAACAGAAACGTGGTTTGATACCAAATAGAGATGCATGGCTATATATCAAACAGCTGTGTAGGTATTAAAGTTACAGGCTTAATTCTAACATGAAGAAGTTCCTTTCTTCACAGGAGCTTTAATGTACTGAAATTTTTGCACAGCACAGTAATGCAATCAATAGAAAAACCCTCACCAGTTAATGGAACTGTAGCATCCTTTCAGTAGCAGAATTTCTCACAGTCTATTTGTGGATCTTGGCTAAACTCCAGATATTGTCTCCAAGCCTATAGAACTCTTTTATCCCCATCAGGTCAGTAATGAGTTTTTTAGCCTTCCAAGGCATGCACAGTAGTCTAGACTTTTTGACGTGTGTGTGTGAAAGCAAATTGTTCTTACATTTGGAAAATGTTAGAACTGTGTTCACACCAAGGGGCTGTGCCAGTTAATGAAGAAGGTGCTTGTACTGGTGCTCATACACGTTTGGAAAAGTTCCCAACAGTTTAGAGAAGTTACAATGGCTTGCATACAACCCATGTGCCATCCTAGCTCTTAATCTAACACAGACTTTGAGTGAGTTTATGAGTTTGTCAAATGTAAAATTATCTTCCCTTTTTTTTTTAATCTGTGTATGATTTTCTCACCCTGTGTAGACTTTCAAACGTGTTCTTATCCGGGAAGAACAATATGACTCCATCATAGTCTTTTACAACTTAGTGTTTATGCAGAAGCTGAAAACAAACATTTTGCAGTATGCTTCCAGCAGGGTAAGCCATTAGCTCTGTTCATTATTCAGTAGACTAGAAATATGTAGGCAATAAAACCTTACAATTATTTTATGATTTTTATAGCCTCCCACTCTGTCACCTATCCCACACATTCCTCGCAGTCCTTACCAGTTTTCCAACTCTCCTCGGCGTGTTCCTGCTGGCAATAACATCTACATCTCACCTCTGAAGAGCCCATACAAATTCTCTGATGGGTTTCAGTCACCCACAAAGATGACTCCAAGGTCTAGGTAGGTTGTTGACAAGCATTTCTTTGACTAAATTTAAGGTATCTGGGGGATTTTAATGGAAGCAAATTGGAAAACTGCAGTCTAGTTTGTCAGTAGTCCGTGGCTATCATATAATTTCTGCTTAATAGTTTTTGTCCTGTATTTGGAATCTTTATTCATCGTTCAAAGCTCTTCTTTCGTGCCCAAGGAGTTTTTTTGTTGTTTTTTTCTCACCTTTTTTTTTTTTTTTTTTTTAACCCCCCCAAGAGGAGTTTCCTGACCTGGTTGCTTAAATGTTGTAGGCTGTGACCCTGCATCACACACTCAAAAAACACAGATGAGCTTTGTCAGCTTATTTAAAGGAAAAATACTTTTTTGCAACAAAATGTTTATTTAGCTGGCTGAACAGAACATTTCAAACTGTTGGTTACTAGTTCTTAGCAGATGAGGATGACAGCAAATGTACCAGTTTCCAGTGGCTTTTCAGGCTAAGATCAAGTGAGTCCCACTGTGCACAAAAGTTTAAATGTTACTGTGTATTTTAGGTTGATTAGCAAACATCTAAAGGTGAAGATGAGAGGATGATTGTCTGGGTACCCAGCACTGAAGGGTATTCCTGCTGATACGGGACAGACTATGGGGGTCTCTGACTCTTTCAAGCCACAATTTCATTTCTATCTGTGTGATTCAGTTCATTTGGTGATTCAGCATTCACTGGCTCAAGGAGAAACGTCTCAACACAGTAAAGCACAGTAGGGATTTGCACTGTTAATGCAGAGGGAGAGAGAGGGGAAGAGACGTTCTTAGCCTTGTGCTAACCTGTGCAAATTAGTAGTGGATGCTTCTGTCATTGTTAACTGTAGCCTAAACTTCTCTTCTTCATTTGGCAGAATTTTGGTGTCAATTGGAGAATCATTTGGGGTGAGTTTTAACATTTTCAATGTCTGGTCTTAAATGCGTATAACTTCTGGAGGAACGGGATAGCCTGCTCACATCCCTAGAGCCAGCCAGTGAGTGTGTCTGATTTAATATAGTAATTTTAGGGAAGTTCTGTTAACTCCTTTCAAATATCCAGACTTCACTTCTAAAATGTGTTGCATTTTATTGTGGTTGCTTTGGCACAAGATAAGAGTTCTTAAAACTCCAGAGTTTTAGAACTCCTAATTTTTTGTGGATGATCTGGAAGTTGGAGTGGTTTCAGGATTTACTGGCAATTCTTTCCCTGTTTTCTTGTCACTTCAGACTTCTGAAAAGTTTCAAAAAATAAACCAGATGTTGTGCAACAGTGAGTGCCAGCTGAAGCGCAGTGCAGAAGTAGGTGCTGCTGCCCCGAAGCCACTGAAGAGGCTGCGCTTCGATATAGAGGGGCAAGACGAGGCAGATGGAAGGTGAGAGATTGTCCTGGGCTTTTCAGAGATCTTGCATATATTTGGTTCCCAGGGTCTTCATCCTAACTTCTTCCTGATTATCCTATCTTGTGTTAATTTGTGAGCTTTAGCAGCTGTATCAAATGAGAGGCGGAAGCATGAAGCTCCTCAGTTACATGCTTTGATGTCAGAAGTGACTCCCCTTGATTTAAAGTTTAGGTTACAAGGGTAAAAAGTTATTTTCATTAACTTAACCTTATGCTTTCTGTCTGCAGCAAACACCTACCCCAGGAATCCAAGTTCCAACAAAAGCTTGCAGAAATGAGTGAGTATTACTTTTCTCATAATCTGCACAGCACTGAGTGCCTTGGGCCCACTCAGATGAAAAGATTGCTCAACATCGGTGTGATTTGGGTAGCTTGCTTAGCTTTTGTACATGCTGCATTTAATCTTGAAAATGCAGATTACAAAATGGAAATTTATGTACACAGGAAAACCATATGTAGTGTTTTTGTTGCTTTGCTGTCTTTTATATCGAAACATCTGAGCCTGCTTTTTCTTCTACTGTGGGTCAGCATTTCTTTCAGATCGTATGGGATCACTTTTCTGTTTTAAAATGAAACTCAAAAATAGCTCATGAAAAGCAAAATGGCCCTAACCCCACATCTGAGCTGTATTTTCCACTCGTGAAAAGGAGCACACTTGGCCTGTCCAGGCATTCTCACTCTCTGGTGGAATCTGAGCTCTGCAGCTGAGATTTGCCCATTAAAAACTCTTACCTTGCTCATCAAGATAGGTATTAGTGTGGGTCCAGGCACCTCTCCTTTATTTTAAGACAGGGAGAATGTTTCAGTGCTTACTTATGGCAGAGGTTAAGAAGGAGAGTTCTGTCTCGTGTCCAGGGGTGCCACTGAGGGCAAAAGGCATTGCTGGACAGGCTGTCTCTGGGATGTGGGCAGTGCTCAGCCCACAGCATCTGCCTGGCTATGAGGTGAGATTCCCAATGTAACACAGACCATCTGCCCACCTTGAGAATGGAGATGGACACAGTGAGGGTACAGAGACAATGAGAACTGGAGTGAACAGGTGGAAGAAATTTCGTAAAATCTGTAAGATTGAGCAAGAATGGCTGAAACAATGCAAAATTAGGTGTTTATCCTATAATGAGGGATTTGGTTGGTTTACAGTAAAATAATGTACTTCTATTCCTTGTGTGATTACAAATTTTTCCAATAATCAGTCTGAAGTAATTATGAAGAAAATATTTCATTCTTTTTGTTTGTTGGGTTTTTTTGTAGCATCTACTCGAACAAGAATGCAAAAGCAGAAGCTGAATGATGGAAATGATACCTCAGCCAGTGAAGAAAAGTGAGATTCTTCTCAGGACCAGGGGCTGCACCGCCAGCCCTCTTAAGATTTTTTTTTGTTTTACAGCCTTCATTGATAGAGTTGCTTTTTTAGTTGCTTTTTATTCCAAACTGCTAGTTGAAAGCATTTGTACTTTTTAAATTGTTAAATGTTTTCCTTGATACTTTGCCTTATGATGTAGCATATATACAATGTAAGCCACTGAATTTAATTTATATATTTTTTTGAGGATTTTTAAAAAGTCTTGGAAAGTGTCTGAATTTCCTGTTGCAGCATTACTGATTTAAGCCAGTTCAGTCTCATTGGATTGAATTTTTTATGTCTGAAGATGAAATGTTAGCTAGAATGATTTGAAATGCACTAATTTTCTTTCTTAGGTATCATTTTTAGATTTTCATCACTTGCACATTTTGAAAATGGTGGGCCATTTACTGCAAAGATCTCTGTCTCTGTTCATAATTAGCACATCGAATTCCCATTAAATTAAACTGGACAGCAGCCAGGGGCCTTGCAGAGTCACGGCCTCACCTCAGGAGTACAACCTGAATTCAAAGTAAACTCATTTTGCAGCCTTACTACTGAAACCAACACTTGGCATTTTGTAGTTTTGCTTCCCCGGCTCTCACTCCACTGTCATTTCAGAGGGCAGTTACACTGTCCCTCTGTCCCTCAGCTTGAATTTCATGGAGTATGAATCCCACAAGAGATTCATCCCAGAATCCCACAGAGAATCTTCCCAGAAGCTGAAGCTTCTTCCCATATGCAGAGTAATCGATGTGCCCTTTCTAATCTTAGGAAATCTCAAGTATTAAAAAAAAACAAACCCAAACAAAATAATAAACCTAAACCATACCTGGTACACACAAGATTTCAGAAGTCTAATGATGTAGAATTTTCTTGATTTCTTCAAATTTTCAGTTTTGGCTAACTGTAGCCAAGCCAAACAGCTTGAGAAACAGCTGGAAGCTGAGTGTCTCCAGCTGGGTTCCAGGTAAGAGCAGCCTGGTCTCTAAAAGCACGGGGCCTCTCCCACTGGCCTTACTGCAGCATCTGCAAAAACCTGAACGTGATGAACACACGTTGGGAATATCTTACTTTACTGAAAAGGCAGTTAATTGAGCAACTTGTGGATGGTTGCAACTAGCAAAAAAACCCAAACAGAACCATCCAATACTTTTTTCATCTTCTGTATTTTTAAGTTACTGATTCAGATACTGGAACTTTTCTTGCAACGACAAAGTTTTGTAAAATACCCAATTAACAAAAGCACGTTTTATTTCCAGTGGATTAAAACATAAGCAAATAAATTGTCTTGCTTTAAAATTACCCATTTTTATGATATTTTGCTTTTGCAGCTACTTAGATTAAGAACAGGTACAGTAGAAAAGCATGCTGTTCATGACAGAAGTGTTTTAAAGAAACATCTTCCAGGTAGCTTTATTTACAGATTGCTTAGCTGATCCTAGAGTACTTACAGTAGGAAGTTTTTTAAAGATCCATTCTTGTGTTGATTCAAAGCTAACCCTAGAGCTACTAAAAATTCTATGAGCAGCAAACTGATTGTAAATTAATTCTAAAATAATATTGAGGGTTTTTTAAGACTCAGTATGGCTTCAGTTTTCTTACTGAAAAATGTACAGAAGTTTCCAGAGTACCTTATGTTTATTTTCTCACTTTTTGCAATTTGTTACAGACAGGATATATGTTAACATTGGGGTACACTGACTGTAAGCTCTGTTACAGCAGTCAAGAATCTTCCTTTGGCTAGAGGGATGATACAGAGTACAGTATCTAAACAGCTTCATTATTTCTTTACTGTGACAATGTATTTTTTTTGTTCAAACAGACTGAAGGCTTTACATAAAATGTACAATATTATTTTATACAACTAATCAGTTTCTCTCCTTTCAAGATAAATAAAATAGCTTTTAAAGGACTTGTAGTCAGTAATTTTCTTATATTAGGTGATTTCATATGGTACCTATGCAAATAAGTGTGTATTGAAACTAATGGCTTTTTATTAGATATGGAAATCTGTGTTTGACAGCACTTTCCTTAGAGCGAGACCTTGCTGTACTAAAAATGGCCTGGAATATTGAAACTGTTCCAGGAAAAAAGAAAATTAGGAATCACAGCAGAAGTTGGACACAAAATGTGATGGCCATTTCAGGTGCTCAACAACAAGCATCCATTTCTGTAGAAAGCCTAAGGCCCTGGGTGTAAGGTGAGGTCAAGTAAATTGCATCCTGGAAAGGCCTGTTCTGTCCATTCATGCTTGAGGGAATTTAATCTATTGGCTTGGCTGTGTAGCCATCTGAAGGTGGATGAGCTGACTCCCAGCCTCTTAATTTGATGTTTTATACTTCAATCTCCTCCTGCTGTCCACTGTTTCCAAATGCTGTTTGTTCTTGTATGTCACAGGAATTTATTTCTTCCTCCCTGCCTTTGACTTGCAAATGAAGAACTTTGTGCTTAGGCAGTGCTCGTGCAGAGGGGCTGTACTAAACAGCAAGTGCCTCACAGGTACTGGAACAGCCGTAGGGAATGTGTAAATGCACATTTTCAGGTATGGAAGTGGCTGCAGGAAGACACCTGTATCAAATGTGACACAGCTGGAGAAGATCATGGCTGTGTGATACCAGTGCCCAGTACAAGCTGAAATAGTTTAAAATGTAACAAGCTAGTCATAATGTGCATTTGCTTAAGAAACGATGATTGGTGTTCTGAGGACATTTTATTAATCACAATTTATTAACTCACTAGGGTGTTGATTTCTTTGAAAGGTGGAAATAAACTTGAACAAAATCTCCAGCTTACACGTGTTATCTGGTGACAGTGATTTCCTGAAGAACACAAATAGTCTTTAATGTACCCCTGTGAAATACTATCTGGTTTACTTCTTTTCCCCCAAACTCAGTCTACAAGCACCAAACTTTCTTCATTTTTACTGAAAAGAAAGGAAAAAAATCCCACTCACACTGTTTTAAATATTATGGCATTTTTATTAACGGTCTATGAAACCAGGTAAGTTTGTAAAGAAACAAAAAACCATTTGTATTCAGGCTGTAAACTTTCTACATCATTGGGTGGTAGCCAATGAATCCTGCCTCTTTGGGGCAAATAAATGCTTTGTTCTACAAGAAAAACCCATGGAAATTGTTCAGATCCTATAAAAACAGCAGTTTACATAGTTACCAAGCATTGCAACAAAACTCTACAGGTGGGTACTAGATGACAATGCAGTGCTGGCTTTTAGCTTCAGTAATTTAGGAGAACCTTTAATTTCTAATTTCTTTTTCTTTCCAGACTCCTTTCTGGAAAGTGGAACATTGCTCTTTATTAAACCCCAGACACAGTTTATGCTTGACCATATTTTCACTTTTTAATAAATACCTTTTGTCTGTGGTATCCTAAAACAGAACAATACTTTATTAAGTATTTAACCTGCAAGATCCACACACAGAAGGTGGTTGCAGACTATCTCACAACAATAAAACGCATCCCTAATTTCTTCTGAAATGTCCCATGGTTGGGTTTCAAGCACATATTTACATCCATGCACCCCCATTTAACCACCTAAGCCAGTAAGGACTTCTTTTTTGAACATTGACCTGAAAATGCATGCAATGAAAATTAAAAAATTAAATAAATAAATGTTTCTATAAATGTAACACTATCACATCCAGGTCAGACGATACAGAATAAAAGCCAATGCTGACACACAGGATCTTTAGAATCACCCTCATTCAGTCTAGAGATGCTTTTTCTCAAAATTACAGGTTTTATCAATTATTCTGAAATTGTAAGTAGGCTTTAATGTGTATGGTTGGTTGGAAGTTATGGGCAGCAAGGAAATAAATTTGAAAAAAAATGGCACTTGGTTATATTAAGCCAAAAATGCTTTGTTCCAAGCAGCATGCCATTGCAGCTGCAGTAACTGTTCAACTCCTTTATGAACTTGAGCCAAGGCAGGAGAGTGGCGTCCCTCTCCAGTGCTTTCATTCCATGCAGTAGTGCCTCCAGGGAGCCAGAGAAGGTTTCTGATCAGATGTTGAGTCAAAAACCCCCCATGATTTCACATGTATAGTTTTTGTTTGATTCTTTTGACTAGAAGAGAAATGTGTGGAGAGACATTTCATAATACACACCTTAGGAAGGCTGGAATGATCACTGACAAGCCAGTACCACGGATGTAGGTGCCCAGCTGGTTCCATTTCCCAGTGAGACTGGATGTGTGCCAGTGTGATGCCACTGGGGCAGGACAGGGCCTGGTGCTAGCTGCTGCCCCAAGGCAGGTTGTATGCCCTCATTCCGTGCACTGCTACCCTTAAGGAAATGCTGGCAAGCAAATCTGGCATCCCAGGCTTAACCAGGGAGATGCAGCCTTGGCTTACATCGAATCCCTCGTGTCCATGCTTTGGTATGATCAATGCTGGGCTAGAGCACACAGGGTTGGCAGTAAAGCTGTGCCCTACCAGGACCCTGTTTTACTGTCTGCAGTAACCTCTGTCTGTGTGCTGTTGTCAAGTGCTTCTCAACACAAACTTACCAAAACTGACCACCCCCCCCCCCCCCACCACAG
>VZTE01003323.1:368018-546370 GCA_013397775.1 Eulacestoma nigropectus | reverse complement strand
CCCCCCCAAGTTGTGGTTTTGATGAATCTGCATTATGTACTGGAAAGGTTTTGACCACTTCTGTTTGAATACAAAATACTGACGCAGCTGCTAAGAACAGCCTTAATACTGCTGGAGGAAGTCGTACTCATCGCTGAGGGGGTGGCAGAATGTGCTTGTTAGCAGTAGATGATCCAATATATTTCTAGTGAGAGTCTGAGGCAAATGTCTCAAAAACAAGTAAATGTTTACCACAGCATTTTCAAAAATATTTGCTCATCACCTTCCTCCTAAGTAAATTCTGCTGCCTGTGTGCTTCACCTTTCCACTCACACCCGCAGGGTCTGCAGTGAAGGGAGGGGGGCACTACTCACTACTTTTCTGAGTATGTGCTGCTCCTTTTCCTCCTACTCTTCCTCAAAGAACAGGATTGTTTGACAAATGAGCCTCCAATATAGTAAAGAACAGCTTTTTTCCACCTTAGAAAGGAGGATATGATAATTTAATGGAATTAAGTTCTTAGAAACCACATTTGAGGAATAGAAAAAGTCATACAAGGATGCTGTGGCACAGCAGGGACCTACAGGAAGGTTGCATGACTACTTATATAATTACATTAGTGTACTGAGCCTGGCCATCCACCTTTTTGTCTTCCCCATTTGCAAAATACTGCAAAAGGCACTTGAAATCACTCAGAATTTTAAGAGAAATTCTCAGGGTTAATTCACAGTTACCTATTAGAAAATTCAAGTAAATGCTCCATGAGCTCCACACCTTCTGTTATGGGCCAAACCTCCCTCTGTGCAGCACTGGGTGGGGTTTTCACCTTAACTCACTTCAGCCAGTTAGAAATGAAGCATCGACTCTACCTCAGCCACCAATGATCAGTGCTGGGAGAGAGGCATGTCCAGAGGGCAGCTCCTCTCCTGAACAGCCTGAAAGGAAAGTGGTGTGGTCACCTCACAGCTCTGACCACAGGAGAATCTAAAATGCTGTATTTGGACAAGACACCTTTATCACCATCTGGAATATAGTGTCAGTTCACTCTTAGAATTGAATTAATTTGAAGTTACCACTTCAAAATCACTCTTTTCTCCATTTTTCTGAAGTTGATCTGTCTGAGGAAAGATAGTAGGACAGGAACAAATGAGCCCCAAGCAGAACTTCCTTTTCTTGAAATCTTGTTTGGGTTTCTAACTAGGTGGTTTTTTTAGTAGTAAAACTCACAGCATGACAATTCACATGCAGAGAAACTTGGTGAGTGATTCCATTGGGGTGCCAGGGACCATGCCTGGTGTAATGGAGATTCTTTTCATTCTGGCTAAACAATGAGACGAGTGCTGGGAACTCAAAACTGTAATACCCTGCTGAAGCTCCTCATAAATAAACTCCAAACAAACACCAAGTGAGACATATCCTCCTACAAATCAGAAAGCCTCTCATCCTAAAGAACTTACGTTATTTTACCATACGTCCAGAAAAACAAGCTTGTATCTTCACTGGATTATAACCAGACAAAAAGAAGCCCACTATGGCATCTTAACTGAGTTTTGAGACAAAAGTACACTATGAAAGTTTGAGCAGCAAACAGGTCACTGTCCCATAAAGTCCAAATACAGACAGTTTAAAAACAAATTTTAAAATTAGACAGACTAGATAATGGCAAGCTTAGTTTGCTTGAGTGGGAAAGGGTAGTTACTACATTAGATTTTTGTGTTAAATTCTGGCTGTTGGCAATGAACAGTCACCACACACCTACACTGTAGCCATCCTTACAAAGCCTACATGTTAGTGGACTTCTACACACTCCCTAAGTTGGTGGACACCGAGACTTTCCTTCCAAACCATTGCTCATTCTGACCATGGAGAAGTTCTCCAAAGGAGAAGTATTTCCAGGAGGGAAGAGGATGTGCTCTTCAGCTTGGTAGTAGTCAGACCTCAGTTTCGGAATGCTCCCACTCTGCTGGCTTTGCTAATGAAGTTTTTCAGGAGGTCATGGTCCATTTCTGCAAAGCCTTGAGTTTGCGTAACAACAGTCAAATGGTTTATGCAAAATCTGAAGCAAAATTCTTCCAAGTCCTAGGAATAAATTGGATTAATTTGTAATATGAATGACTGATAAAATTTTTATCATTATTTTGTTTCAAATCTGTCATTTAATTAGCAGAGAATATACCAGATAGTTCACATTACCAATCCCTTTTCTGATCCTTTTGATGCGGTCACAAATGACAGGATGAAATTTGTTCATACAAACTATTCAATAAATCCACTTTGAGGAAAGAGCAGTAGCCACCTAAATCAACTCTAGAACTCCATCACATTTACTAGAATTTACTACATATTCATTAGAAAAGTTACCAGCAGGTGAAACCATCAACTTTCCCCACACAGAACTACCAAAGCATCAATAGCTCCTTTCCTTTCCTCCCTGCACTGCGTTCGGTAGTGGTCCTGTGAAAAACAGCAGACATCCTAGTCATGCTGTAAATAAAAAGAAAATGGGATGCAAAATGTGGTGACGCTTGCTGAACACAAACTGCCTGTTAGGATACGTGTGTCTTTCTGGCAAACCTAGGAATTGTATGCCCCTGTCTAACAGGATTCCCAGATAGCACAAAAGGTTCCGTCTTGTCCTGTTCTTGCTGTAAGAGGATGCTCCGCTATTCAGCACAGGATGGGTACAAGCCATTAAGCCATATAACCAGGATTTCACGCAGCAGATTTTTCCCACTCAAACTCCTCAGAACAGTGGCAATCCTTCTCTCCATGCACTGGGTCAGTGTCCTTTAGTTGGGTCCTATGCAACAACTTGCTCTTAAGGAAAATTAATTACCTTCTGCAGCCAGAGCTGGAGCCAGCAGCAAGGAAATCAGAATCGATCCATAAGCTATAAACTCTTCAAGGGTTACAGCAAAAAGAGCAACCCATGCCAATTTGATTCTATGTTAACTACACAAACATTGCAGCCTGGGATTAATAGTAGAAAGATACTCAGCAGACTATCTGTGCATTTCCTTTTGAAAACTTTTCCTCGGATTACGTGTTTCAACATAAAACTAAAGCTTTAACAGAAGCACAAAATATCCTGAAAGAAGAAATATGGTATAGCAAGTATCTCCCATCAACAACTACTGGGAAAGTAGAAAAGGAATGAGAATAGAAGAAGAAAAAGAACAGAGGAAATAAAAAACGTAGACAAACAAAGATAATGACATCTTAAGTTCCAGCAGACTTCTGAAATGGTACTGTCAGAACGTGAGCTGCTTTACAGTCAATGTGTGAATTTTTATGCTGACTAAAATGAACAGCAGCTGCCTTTTCTGGTGCTGGTATGAAGAGAACCACAGATTATAGAGAATCCTGGTCATTCATTTTGCAGTTTCAAGAAATATTGTCTTTTTTATTCTGTTTTATAGAAGATGATTAGTCTAAAATTTGCTACCGTGTATATGAGAAATATGCTTTAAAGTAACTTGTAGCCACAACTCTTTGTATTTTCTCAAGATAAGAAAAAATATTTTCAAGCATTTTAAATCCTAACAATTCATACAGTAGTCAAGTCAGTCTTCATTTAATTTGCAATGTGAATGGCATATCACACACCATTATAATCGTTCACTTGCAATGTTCACATTTAATGACAAAAAAATTGAATTCTATCTTTTCAAACTTCCAAAATATGAAGCCTCTTTCAAAATACTTCTTTTGACAGTTTTCTACTGAAGTCCTGACACACTGCACATGGTTCTCAAACCAGGAGTTACTATATTAATGTAGTACACTAGAAGATCCCGGCTTATTCCATGATTCCTTAGACAGAGGCTATCCCCATATCTTTGATAAAGAAATCTTTGCTGGATTTCCCCAAAGCTGTTCTACTCCATCCCCTTCTGAGCTGTGGGTGTGTAAGGAGGAGGGCAACAATGCACTCCTGAGTTTGGAACATGCTGCAGCCAGGGCATGTGAACCAATTCATCATCTGACAATTGTGTTAAACTGTTAAATGTTTTGAAAACCACTGAATCATAGAAGGAAGAGGAGGATAACATATTTTTAGTTATCCAGCCAATCCCTTTTATTGTGTCTCAGCCGTTACGAACTCTGGTACTTTGTCCAGGCTAGTTTTAGTACTTCACAACACACCTAAACATATCTTTAGCTACTCTTCAACTACTTCACCAGACACAGATCAACTAAAAATACTTCTGCTTTGAAGATGTTCAAAAATGTTGTAAAGCTTGTAAGAGGAGAAACTACAGAACAAAATTTTCACGAAAAGTCTGCTGTTAGGAGAAGCAAATCATTGGGTCATGTCTTCCTGCAGTCTTCCCTGCTATGCTGGGCTTGTACCAGCACAGCACACTGAAAGCACAACTCCTCTTTGCCCCAGCCATCCATGCCCTCTGTTTCTGATACCTGGGTTACAAATGCCCTGTAACTGGGCGCTGGTGATCTTACTATCTACTAATCTCTTGTTATCCCCTTTCAATGGACAGAACTCACTGACTTCCAGCCTTCTCTTTGCAACTCCTACACAAATTTATCTCCTGTAGTTTGCTCTCTCCGTACAGCACTGACTTCTGCAACATTTTTAACTCAGTGTTTGTTTCAGTCTCTTCTTTCTACTTGCCTCCCACACCTGAAAGGTATTTGTAACAATGTTCCCTATGACTAAAATGCATAAGCAGACCTTTTGAATAATAAAACCCACCACATAGTTATTTCCACAATCATCACAGCACTAAGATGATGAGAAAAGGAAAATATCTTTGAAAGTATTTGTTTACCAAAAAAGCACTGGTAACAGGCTGAGTGCTAGTGACACATTCCACAGTCAAGGGCGAACCACATGACAGGATGTGGGGAGAATATTAACAATAGGTAATTCGTTGTATGTCAGCACAATTCGTTGTAAACAATGCTGCAAAAATTGATTTTTTTATATAAGCACAAGTGTAAATATGCAAGGACTTTACATGTAAATTCTCCCACTGCCTGTAAAAGTCAGTACCAGAATGACTGTACCAGACACTGGCAGACAAAATGATTAGGTGGAGAAGTCAGGGACTGAAAGACAGGGCAAAATCCAAAGGCAGAAATGTAAATGGCAGTGAGAAATCTGCATACCACACGACAAAGCAGGAAGCAGATTAAGAACCCTGACTCACAGGTGCAAGCTAAAAGGGCAGGAAGAAAACACTAGTAACTGAGGGTTTTTTAATTTTTATTTTACAGCTTAAAAAGGGGAAAACAAACATCTGGAAAGCCAGACAGGGAAATTACAGTAATCATGCCTCACCAGTTAAATACAGTCATGTTTACATTAGGCAGTTTCATTTCTCAGAAAACAACTGCTTACCTGAGGAGAAGTTCTTACCTGAGCTTCATACTTGACAGCAGCAGAAAGAAGAGCAATGGCATTCTCTTCACAAATGCCTTGTTTGATCGTTTGCTGGCAAAGCTTTTTCAGCCTGTTTTCTCTATACAGTGTTGCCAAGTCTAGCAGCCCTGTGAAAATTTATACAGCATTAACTATTCTGGTGCAAAATATATTAGTGTCTTTTCAAATTAATCAATTACCCTTTTGTTTTAGGTTGAATTAATCAAAGACTTGCTCTGGTTTTTTCCCTAGGTGATATGTGCATTTTTTAAGGTCCCCTACAGACCTCTCAAAAAAGGAAACATTTTATTACTATGCAAGTGCTCTGTTCTCTTGTTCTCATTCTGGACATCAATTACTGACTTATATCCTCTTAAATCCACGCAGGGAAGAGCTCCCTTTTCATTCAAGATCAAAAATCACTACAGCTACTCAAACAAGAAAAGTTTCAGGACGGCATTAGCGCCTTTCTAAATAAAAGAAAGTTCTTAAGAAGAGCAACAACGAGTTCTTTTTGAAAACTTTGCATCTTTGATCTCACTGCATGCCCACCTCTCATTCTCCTTGGGCACACTTTCTGCTACTGCATCCTTTCTTCCTGACACCTGCCAAACTCAAGATTTAAGCGCTAATGAAACTAAAATTAACAAGCCCTGCTTTCCTTACCCTGTAATGACACATAGATTGAACTTTTCAAAAACAATAATCTAGAGTAATTTACATGTATAGCAAATACCTATTGCATCTTCAGGAGGCAGCCTAATGTTGTCTGTATACAGATATTCCAGGAAGGCTCGGTAAACAGGATAAGAAAATTCACTCATTTCTATAATTTCATCATCATTATTGAGTATGGAGCGAAAATGTTCACACCTACAAAACATGAACAAAGATTGTACACTGTAAAGAGTTAAGCTTGAAAGATGAGCTGCAGCAAGAAGTTGATAAAAAAATAAATCAGTCCTAACAGACTAAATACACAAGCAGAACCTGTAGCTACATGACTTCTTGCTTTGAACATGTTAATTTCTTTAAACCTTATAAGGCTTATAAGCCTGATACATGTAATTCAGAATTTTATTTCTGTTGTTAATATTTTATGGCAGGCTCCATCTCTTCTTACAATGTCTACAATGATTATCCATCTGATTTTGATGCCATTTTCTTAAACAGACTGTACATTAACAATCAATTTTATTACCTGTCTCGTTGCAGATAAAGTTTACAATTAATTTAGACAATTCTGAGATTTGGCCCTGATTTTTCCAACATTACTTAATGAAGATGGAAATTATTAATAATTTTAGATATAATTTATTCCAGTGTCAGAGTCCATACACAATTTAGCATTAATCATCATATTCAAAGATAAATTATTGAAAGTGAAGACACTCTCACTCAGATCTTTCATCACTTTTTTCTTACAAGTCTGAGTACTTCGGTGACAGATACAAACAAGGACAAAGCACTGCCTCTGACAGCTGTAATCTGCAACTTCCAGTTCACGGTAATTTACAATGCACTGTAACTTATTGTTCCCTATAAAGCATCCTAGCATTTGCACTGTTTTCAAAATTTTTGTTGATATAAATGAACATCACCACCTCTGAAACTTTTCCTATAACAACCACAATTTAACTGTACTTTTTTGTACTAGACTAATTTATAACTCTCCCACATCTAAATTTTCTCTTCTTTCATGCAAACTTTCCTATAAAAAGTAGGCTGGTTTCCTTTTAATGTCTCTGAGACAAGACTACAACATAAAGACAGTATCATTTGAATCCAAATGAAAAACAATTAACTAATCACTTAAGTTCTTCATATTTTACTGGTTATTGAAAGAATTTTTTTTATCTTAGTATTTTAGCACTTTTAATAAAATAATGGAACCCCTTGTCAAATTCATAAAGAAATAAAAAGTCATTATCTAGCTTCTGCCACATCTGTTACTACATTCTGGCATTGGGAGAGGCAGACAAAACCTCATTGCTTTGTGTCCCAGAGCCTCATGTTAAGTAGTGGTGACCATGCTATCCAATCAGCGTGGATCACACCTTGGGAACGGTCTGTGCCCCAGTGGCACCACAGAGAAGTCAGAGAGAAGGTGGTACACATTGATCCCGAAAAAGTAGTAAGTAAATGAAAATAAAAATTGCTTAGCACACATCCTCCAGTCTGCCAAGTATCTTGGAGTGACTCATCCTTTGGAGTGCCTCTCTCCCTGTCACTATCTCTCAGCAGAGACAGCCCAGACCCCAGTCCTGGCTGGCTGAATGCAGAGCTGATGAATCCCACCCGCACACTGGGATGTATCTGTTTCCGCAGGCAGCGCTGGCCTTGGGCTGCTCTCACTGAGCCGGGCGTTCCCTGACATTTCGCCACCACCGCCAGCCAATAACCACCAGCAACGGGACCCAGTTCAGGAACAGGAATAGAACGAGACGGAAAGAAGTCCTCATAAGCAGTAAAGAAATGATTAGATAACGAAAAGGAACTTGTACCAGCACTGCTCTCATGACAGTGCTCCGTAAGAGGCTGAATGTTGCAGAATGCCATTTTAAACACTCTGATCCAGTTGCATCATGACACTCAAACAAAATATTAATTTTACAGACTGTGCCTGATGCTTTATTATTCCTTCATAGTATTTTGGTAACACTATATATTTAAATCCATTTTAGAATTAGACATATTTCCTTCACAGAATGCCACAAAATCTGAGAAAAAGAGAGCAAGGAAAAAAGAAATAACGGAAAGCTACATACAGTCTGATTATCAGGAAAAAGAACCTCAGGAACATTTTGGGCATACACAAGATTTGATGTGGTATCTGATGGAGAACACATGGCTGTCCAAACAAAGAGGGCGGACAATAGGCACAAGTGTAATGTACAAGTAACGAAACCAGTAAAGGGAAGACAAAAGTAATACAGGTAATCGAAGTAGGAACAGCAGAGCAGAAAAAAACCCCAACAAAACAAGGACAGGCAAGAATCAACAGAAAATTCTAATTTTACACAGTAATATACAAGAAATCACTACTAGGACTCAGGAGCAAAAGTAGGAAGATGAGAGTGGTGATAAACTGAGTGAGATAGCCAAGCATTTTGAGAAAAAAAATAGCAAAGAGAAAAAAATACTGTAACAATGAGGACAACGAAGCAGAACCAGCTGGCAAGGCAGAAGAGATCTAAAGCAGTGTCTCTAGAATATCCCAGCAGAAACCGTATCAGCAGTAACAAATTAATCTCCCTGCATGTTAATAATAATGAGATCATTCTGTAGATCTGCATATGTCAAATTTCACTGTAAAGTGGTCTTAACTAGCAAAAAGTTGTGAAAACAGAAAGAGAAGCCAGCTTAAAAGTCTAACTCACTGCTAAGAAGGTTTAAAACAAGTAGAAAAAGAAATCTGCCATAAAAGGGGAAAAAAGATAATCTGGATAGTGCCTACAGAAGTTGCTGAAACAACTGAAGGGTCCTGTGGAAGGAAAGAGAGCCAAGAATAAACAGAACCCCCTCAAATCATTCTGGTGGAGGAAGCCAAGCATATAAAGAAGGAAAAAAAATTATTCTAGTTACTGAGAAGACAGCAGAAGGAAGTGAGCCTTTCCCTCAGCAGAAAAAGGTTATCGGAAATCAAGGTCAAGGCCATTTAGGCAGCACAAAGATGTCAGATGGAGGGAAGCGATGGAAAGGCAGGTAGTAGAGCAACATGTTTGATAATTACAAGGAGTGACAGAGAGTAACAACGAAGAATAGCAGATGAATTCCTGACTCAGGGAAAAGGGAATTTGTAAGAATAAGTCAAGAATTTTTTGCAGTGATGACTCAGTACAGTGGACTACACCACACAGTTTAGTTTATACAATTTATACAGTTTGTTCCTTACCTAATTTTGAGAAGAACTTTATGAACATGAATGTATTTTCCATCCACTAGGAACTTCAGGTCTGCAGTTTCAGGGTTGTCAAATTCCTTCTTTAGTGACTGGGCTACTGTTAGATGGTCATCAGGCTCTAGAACAAATAGGGGACTTACTATAAAGTAGTAAGCAATACAAGTATCTCCCACTACAACATTCTGGGTATCTGTCAGCAATTAACACTCTTAATAAATACATCTCCTTAAGGCTAGTAAAACCCCCCAGCAGCCTATGTGTTCTGTATGAGCCAGAAAAGCAAAGAAAGGACAGCTTTCTTCAGTCCTTTCCAGTTTCTTGCTCCAAGCAAATAAGTCTATTAAAAAGCCTGTAAATTCCACTCCTCTAACTCATCTATATAAGGCCAGAAAAAAAAAAGTTAACAGTCTCAGAAGTTTACTGCTGCATCTGATAGAAAATGCTATCAACCATTACTGACTAAATTATTTCAAATTAAAACTGTTAGTTATTATAAGATCCTCAAAAGATCAATAAAAAAATCATAATAAAATTTTCTGAAATGCTCCCATAAGGAGACACCATATTGTAGCAAAAATAAATCTGTTACAGAAACAACTTATTGGTTGCAGTGAAACTACCCAGTGCAATATTCCTAAAAGTAAATGCCAACACTTACAAGTCTATTCTAATAGGATAGCTTAGACTTAATGGTTTTAGAAGCACAGTGTGTCAATGTCTGCATATTCCTGTTTGTGTCATATGTCTGTATATCCCACTGTGTATGTAACACTTGCATTACAAAGTTAACAGACAGCTTTGAAAAGTCATCCATCATCTGCATACAAAATTTTACCTCCTGAACTGTTCCAAATCTCCATCACATAGCCTCAGAGAACTATCTTCTTTAATACTACTAAGAAAACAACCCCCTCTACCCCCAAAGCTCATTCTTAACCATCACAACATTTTGTCTTCTTACCATATAAATACACATTATGGGTTTATGAAGATTTTGTGGGTCAGTAATTAGTTGTTCTCTACAGAAAATTACATAAATGCTAGGTCCTGTAACCTACCAAGCTAGAAATTAGAAGAGTATTCTGCTGGAAACGGAATGACCTTCTCCACAAGCTCTAGAAAAAGCTTAACCCCCCCACAGACACAGATACTGTTACACTTTATTTTGCACATCATTTTGCATTTCATTTAGAGAATGTCAGGTATACCCAATTCGGGTCGGTACAGGTAAAATGGATGGGGGAGAGAAACCCAATATAGTGGTAAGAAAAAATAAATATTTCTGAAACAATGATACTGTAAAATACTTTGTTGGTTCTTATTTTGTACAATACATGGTTTATTTATTCAGACCTCTGCTATCCAAACAAGCAAGCATTTTAGCAACTAATGCAAAGCTGAAACTCTTCTTCAAAGTTAACTGGCAATCCAGATGTCCACCAAGATACATCTCCAGATGACTTCTACAGCCCTGAGAGGAAAACTGAATATAGTGGGGTTCAGCTTTGAAACTCTTAGAGGGAAACCACATGCTTTTATATAGCAGTGAAGGGGGAACCAGAAGAAGGAAATAAAGAGGCAGTTCACACTGACAAGGCACAGAGCCAAGAAAACTCCTTAGCAGCCAGTGCTAAGAATTGTATTAGGAATGTCAGAACTGCCACAAATATGGAGAGAATGGGAATGCCTGGGTGTGGAAGCACCAGACTAAAACAGTCAGCGAAGGGCTGTAAGCATGGCAGATGTCCATGGCACTGAGGTCAGCAGATGCAGGATCCCAGGACACAGCTGCCTGAGGATTGTCACCACACATACATCAGATGACAAACAAACAGTGAGTCACTCCTGACAACCTGCCAAGGTGGGACAGGATGAAGAGGCCAGTCATTCTCAGCTCTTGGAGTGTGCAGAAAGGCACATCTGAAACCGGTACAGTCACCTAACTAAAAACAACCCAGGAGACACGATAAGGGCCTGACAGCCAGCATCCTTTATCTTGTGTCATCACAAGGAACCCTGCTCAGACCCCCTGAATAGTGCCGGGATGCTGGACAGACCACTAGGCACATATGAGAATGTGGCTTTTAAAGTGCATTTGAAACTTGTTTTGTTTAAAAGTAAAGTAACCTTTTCCTCCTGTAAGGCTTCACTTTATGCTTTGGTACAACGTTGTTACAGTGTTGTACTGGTATGTCCAAAGGGACCAAGAAGTCATGGTCAAAAAAGCCCCAAAAAACCCCACAACAAACAAACACATAAACCTCCCAAGAACAACAACAACAAAAACCCCAAAAACCACAACAAACCAAAACAAACGAACAAAAACAACAAAAAAACTCCAACAAACTAAACAAAAATTCCAACAACACCCCAGCAAGTTTATGAGAAACCATTATGGGATTAAATTGTAGCTGAAGAATGAGCTCTCTGGTAGCCAATACTGTATACTTAACACTTTCTAGTCAAGGCCAGCAAGACAGATCTTAATGCTAATCAAACATCTGAGATCCAGCAACTTGACTCTTCAGAAGACCACAATCACTTGTGATGAGACTGAGTGCTTGTGGCCAATTCAGAACACAGGACTTTGGGTCTCTCAATTCTCAGTAGTCTACCTAAGGGCATCAAAGAAACCTTCTGAGTTCCTAAATGTTCTGCAGAGCTTTCTCAAATCTCCAAATTCAAACTCAGCTTTTCCACCCAGAGGCACCGGACAGTCACATACAGAGGTTACACAAAAAAATCCTCTCCCCAAACCTAAGGCATTTCCCCATAGAAATAAGCCACATCAATAAAATGGACAATTATTTAGCACTGCCATCAGGCTTTAGCAATTTTTTGCAATTCCATATTACACTTACACATACCTAACATGTCATTATGACTACGCTTCCCAGTGTAAACTTTTGTGAGAAACTAAGTTTAGGCTTCAAACACACACAACTGTTTTATGAACTAATGATTCTATTTAGGCGATGTCAGAACAAGAAGTATTCCAGCTCACCTACGGAGAGCAGGCGCCACATGACGGCGGGGGTGGCAAAGCAGGCGAACACATCGTCAGTGCAGGCAAAGTGGGTGAGGTGGGGGAAGGTCACGGACTGCCCCCGGCACTGGCCCCACATGTACACCTGGCCACTCTGCGTCTTGGCAGCCGACGTGTGCGCAGAGTGGCAGGCTGCGATCTCTATAACTCTGAATTTACAAGCAAACAAAAGAAGAAAAGCAAGTCACTCCCATTAAGAGCAAAATGCAGTGAATGACCTCACGGCCTCCTGTCTTTCTCTGGTGCAAGACATACTTGTAAGCATGCACGTAAGCAAAAACGCTTTCTGGTCATACATAGCAAAATTAAAAGGGCTGGCAGTGTTTCTTCAAACAGCATACACTCAAAGTTTCTCTGTGGAAAAGCATCTCGGGAGCAAGCAGCCACTGTGGCAGCAGAGCCTTGTATCTGCTGCAGCACATGCTCTGCTGACCCCTCAGCCATCTCAAGCAAAGCTATGATGAGTTTCAAGTCTCTGAATGTCCTTGGTGGTGCTGGGCAGCGAGGTGAGTGGCTGCATTAAACTGTAGAGAACAAATACTTGGAGAAGATGAAGGAGGAAATGAGGAGGCATTAAAAAAAAAATTGCCTTTTGGCTTATAATTGAAAGTTAATGAAAGCCTTTTTTCTGTTTGCTTATTGGTAACAGTTATAAACCAACAAGTTAAACATACTACTTCTTACTCACATAATCATTATTACTTACGTGTAAAGAACTTTCATTTTGAAAATTAAAAATTAGAACCAAACAGCACTTAAAATTGCTTCTAAGTATCTTTTAGCTAGGCTATGTCTCTAATTCTAAAGTTGATTTAGGACTTCAAAACTCCCACTGTGTACAGCATTACACAATCCACTGTTTTGCAGTCTGAACTACTGCTTGTTTACTTGTTTTCCAGCTGCCTGGGGATAATGGCAGGGAAACAACTTGTTTAAAGCTGTATGCACAAATCTTGCAGGCTTTAGTGAGGCAAGAATTTCACCGACACCAAGAATTCATATTCTGACCAACAAAAGGGAAAGGCAGCATGCAACACTAAAACTTGTATTAAATTATTATTTTAACATTTTAACTGCGGCCAAAATGTCTGGAAAAAAAAAATCAGTAACATTTTAAGCAAAAACACAAATACACACAAAGAAATAGCAATGTTGAAGATCAGGCCATGTCTCATCACCAGAGCAGCGATGCCACTTCCTCACAATGATGTACTCAGACATAGGGTTAAGAGGGACATCTCACTTTCCTTCTTATTCACAACAGGAGACCAAAATAAAGATTTCCGATCATATACATACATGGCTTTACAATAGCAATAGAAATAACTGCCCCACTACCCCTCAAGGACCCAGAGGAAAATATTTAACTTGCAAAAATCTAGGTTTAATTTTTAGGCAACAATACCAAAAAAGAACTTCTCTCTTTCTCTCTCTCCTGGGTTATGAGCCAGATTTAATAGCAGAAATAACACAGATTGCAGATGTCCACCCTTCACTTTTTCTGAGTACACTTCTTGTCAAAAGTAGCATATTAAAATACAATTCATATTCACAGACAATAAAGCTTTTATTGTTGACTTCAAACAATGAAACTACACCACTGAAGGGAAACTGCAATTAAGGCCTGTAAAGTACAGTGTGAGCTGAAGCAGAAAATAGCACATTCAGGCTCAGAATATCCAGTTTCTCTTTCACAGGGATGGTTATGGAGCAGATTCAAGAGCTTTCAGTGAAAATCCTGTTCACATTTAGCAGATGAACCATTGCAAAAAAATTTAGGCTCCTTCTCCCAAAAAAATAGATAAAAATACCATAATTTTATGTAGTTCTTCTGAGAGCATGTCAACCAATGTCTGATTGCAAGACTGTAAGTATTACCTGTCCTTATCCACAATAACTGTTGTAGGGTAAGACTGGTTACTTTTATTCCCAGTACCTAACTGGCCGTATGAATTGGCTCCCCAGGCATAAATCTGACCTTCATCTGTTAGCACTAATGTATGTGCATAGCCACAGGCAACCTATATGGAATAATAAAAAGAAGAAAATCTCATATTGATGTAATAGCAAGTTAATACAGATAGATGCATCTTATGCTATACGTTAATGCCACTGATTCTATACCAGTGTAAAAACTACAAATACAGGTAAGTTGACTAAAAATGGAAGGAAAGTAGATGAGGTGACTTTGAGGAAAAAATATACTGATGAGAAACCCTGAGAGAGATAATCTAAAGAGCAGAGCAAAAAGAATAGCTGGAAACTGTGAAAGAAGGAAAGCTTTATGACAAATATGAACAATATGCAGAAAAGCAAAGATTGTCTTGCATTGACCTTGCTCCATGGGCAACTGCTCCAATATGAATAGCTTACCACTGGAAAAACAGGTGGGGTCTCCCTGTCTGCTCCTCTCATCCCTGACTGACAGCCACACAAAACTGCCCCCTCCCTGTGCCAGCTCTAGTGCTCAGAGGACCCTCTGCTGACATAACTCCCCATCCCTGGAAGTGTTGGAGGCCAGGTTGGTCGGGGCCCTGAGCAACCCAGTCTAGTGGAAGGTGTCCCTGCCCATGGCAGGGGGTAGAACTGGATGATTTTTAGGGTCCTTTCCAACCCAGGCCATTCTGTGATTCTCTAAACTTGCATCACTGGAAGAAAACTCTCACAGTAGGGTCTGAAGACCACACAAGGTAAGCAACAAGAGCAATCAGCCAGGAAAGAGAGAAGAGACAAAACTCTCCATTTTGATGGCAGCACACAACTGTGTCAACTCATAACCTCTTGCAGGAAACCCCCTTGGTCCTGCTGAGCTGCCTCCCCAGGTACCTCACATCAGATTGTTCAAAAATCCACTTTACATATGCAGCACATGCCCCACATACAGACAGATACACAGTGGCAACACTACCAGCACCAGTCTTGCTCTGCAGGAGTTAATGTAACTTAGTAGAGATAGATGGCTATCAAAAACCAATTTACGTTGTTCAAAACTAGCTCACCTATCTTTATATGATCTGCAAAGCAGATATACCACAACTACATATACTCCACTGACATCCATGAAGCATGTGATGTAATTTAAACGAAAGAAACCTTTAAGTTATTTACTGAGTGAGGATCTACAACATGGTATTAATCGATACCAAGTAAATGAAGTGGATGGAAATAGAATCTAAGCCAAACTTGCTGGAGCACTCTTTAAATAGAAGAATAAATATAGGGGAACATAATACTCACTTTATTATGTTACTATCCAACAGGAGTTGCTACCAGCAAAGCTACTGTCTATATCCTAGGTATTGAATGTAAAATTATGTAATTAAATGAGTTTCTTTTAAAAGACTTTAAAAATCCATAGCTTCCCTGAGTAAATGCAATAAATAGGATCCAAAGTTCAAAACACTCTTGCAAATTTTTGTTGGGTTACAAAACCAATGTTTTCTAACAGATTGTATCATTTTCCTGACAGTATCCTCTACTTTGCATGAATCAATTAAAGACTTCCAGTATCAGTCCTGCAGTCAACTTCAGTATTTCTCATTAGCCAAAAGAAGCTATCAGTTTGCTAGTTACACTGGTGGCAGCCCTGCTATTTGGTAAAGTGCAATAACCTCCAAAGGTCAAGGCTAACCATGGAATCATACCAAATGTTATCCAAATGCAATGCGAGGTTATTTGTTCAGACTGCAAACACCAGTAAGTCAGTGTAGCTGGAGTGCAGCTCTAAAAGTGAAATTCAGTCTGCAAGTCAGACAAAATGCTAAACTGCAGCATTTTTATAGAAAAGAAGGCAGGGGTTAATGAAGAATGGAACATCCTAGAAAGACTGTTATTTATGAAAATAATAGGAATACTTTTAAAATTAACTTTCACAAAGAAGAAAAACACCAAATCAAACATTTCTCATGGTCTAGTCCTCTTCAAGTAAAATCCTGACCTCTCTGAAGTCAATGGCAAAATTCCCACTGAACTCCACAGGGTCACTGTTTCTCCCGCGTTGGCGGAGGTCCATTTTAGGACACACGTTTTTTATTCTGACGTCACTTTAAACAAAGGGCTATCTCCTTCAAAGGCAGCATACGCTGCCTAGAGGACACTTGCAGAGGTTCCTAGAGGGTTTGAGGTGGAGCAGCACACACGTACCCGCTGCACACGAATGCCCTGCAGGGCTGCGATCCGGCACGGCGTGGGCTGGTTGCCACTGCTGCCCAGCCCCAGCTGGCCATTCCCATTGTATCCCCAGACATAGACCTTAAAACAGAGACAGGGATTTTTAACTAGTTGTTACTATTCACTTCTTTTGAAAGCAATACACCTACTTCAAAGTTTGAATAATAGTAATTTTCTTCAATCTTTCTCGCCCCACATTTTAGTACTTTATATGTAGATACACACAGACATACACATTTACCTACCTATATAAACACATATATACACACGTTTCTCTCTAAAATGCCAGTTACATGCTCATCTAGAATTCTAAACTTCCACATCCATGCTCTTTAAGAGTTAGACCATGTAGGACTACAATATTTTAACATGAAGAACAGAAAATCAGTGATTCATACAGCTGCTTGCCAGCACAGAGCAAATCCAGCATAATACTTCCCTTTTTCAAAGAGCTCATTTCTCATTCCAAAATCTTCTAACAGAAAACACACTAGAACAAGTATAAACTGGAAGCTACGCACAACAGTTTGAATATGCAGCTTTATGCCAAACATAAAAAAAAGGAGAAATACTGAGCTCTGATAATTTCAGTGACATATGTTCTACTGCTAACAGTCAATAGCTACTTAGTTCTAAAGTCAAGTGTTCGGAGAAATGGAGCTAGCAAGGATGTATGCTGCCCAATACCATCAGCTTACATGAACAAAATCAAGAACTCTACAACCTCCTTGTGTCTTTGCAAAGAGGATAAAAATGTGATAGAGATTCAAGAGGTACTCCAGTACAAGAAATATATGCAATGTACTTTTATTTTCTTTTCTCTTAAGATGTGTGCATATGAGCACTGAAAATTAAAATATCATTCAGTGATAATTCTCACATTCACTGATTATTCTCACACACAATACTTAGGACTTTAGTATAGGCAATAATTTATTTGTCTAGGAATGCTAAAGACAGCAGCAGTATAACAAAGGTTTTTATGAGCAGTATAAGCAGCTAGACTTAAGGGAGTCTGGAAAGGTAAACTTCCTTTCGGAATAATAGCTCATTACTACCAGGTTTGAAATTATCTACATGCCAAGTTACTACATGAAATAAAATTCAGTTCCAATACTCACTTAAAATTTCTTACCTCTCCATTTTCCACCACAGCCATAGAGCACATCTGTCCACAAGCTATATTAACTACTATTTTATTTTGTAGGCAGCTCGTAACTCTTCGAGGAATTGGTTGATTTGCTGTTGAACCAGATCCAACCTGGCCCGAGTTATTATAACCCCATGTATATACCTGTTGCAAAAGAATTGTCATCAAGGATGGCTTTATAATATAGAGTTCAAAGTACATATTCAAGAGAGGAAAAAGCTGTATGCAGAAAAAATTTCATTTTTTATGTGCAAGTGGATGTATTGTTTTACAGACCTAGGAAGACACATAGGTTTACAACTGAATTGTTTCTAACAAAAATATGTCAATCTAAGTATTTATATATTCCGTTCTTTTATGTTCCTCCACTCAAAGGTATGAGGAAATATGATGGCTGCAGTCAATGCTGGAAGAATCCATTGCTACTTTTCCAGAACCCAAAGTAGCATAGCTAAGGGGCACAAATGGCACCTCAAGGCAAATTCCAGGAAACTTTTTGCTTTGGCAGGTAGAATTCCTTGCAGTGAATGTGATTTACGTTAACATCAGCTTTAATGCCATTACGCATTTAAAGTAGAGTATAGCATAGAAGGGAATTGGCTGCATAATCTGTTATTACAAGCAGATGTGGCACAAAATCAGTGTTCTGCACAAACTTCAAAGCAGCTACACCCCTACAAGTTTCAATTTTTTGGGAACATTTGTGTTACATCAGCACTGTGAGGATTGCAAGAAGCAAGGTCTAATGCTATAGGTGCAGAGTGTTTTCCTGTTTCTCACATATTTGAGTTCCATTAAGAGAAAACTGGTATTTGCTCCCACTGTACTCACCTCTCCGTCAGATGTTAACACCATAGAATGGTGAGAGCCACAGGCAACTTCAATGACTTTCTTGTTCACCAAGTTAGTAGAGACTTGACAGGGAACGAAACCATGATTTGTTGTACCATTGCCCAGCTGACTATAAGCATTATGACCCCATGTATACACTTCTCCTTCTACAAGAAAAATGTAAAGAGCTGGTTGAAAAATCTCTATTTTTCCAATGAGTACACAATATAAAATTACAAACTAAAAAGTCAAATTCAGTAACAATATGCATACTTAAGTGTATAAATGTATATGTATGTCCTTCGGGGCTCTTCAGCCCACGGATGTAACAATGCCACCTTCTCATAGTGTTGACCACAAATCCAAAAGGACAGTGTCACCATAATCATAGTAAAGGAAAACATATTGCTGCAAGAAAAGGGATGGTGCGATACAGAAGAGAAAAGGATGAAATGAGAGTCAGAGTTCCCATTTCAATTTCTTTGTTACTGAAAATCAATCAGAATTTTTGTCTATGCCCTGGCACTGTTTCCCACTTCGGAAAATTCAAGTAATAAGCTTTCATTCCCTTACAATATGCATATTTCCTAAGAAGGGTTCCCTCAGAACTGCAAAGGCAAAATATGCTACACTAAACCAATATTTTTCTACAATAACTGGTGAAATCTAATTACTTTATTCTATCAACAGCAAATGACCTTTTCTTCAGTTCACCAACATGTGAATACAAATTTCAGTAAACGTGAAGCATATGGCACAGAAACACACAGCAAAGTGGAAATGACAATAATTAAAACAGGAATTGTGCAACATATAACAGCCCTCTAAAAGGCAAGTTAAAAAAGGCCGTGCTGAACAAAAGCTATTAATGCAAATGGAGTTACGAGTAAAAATCATCAAGGATCAGTTCTGGACCTGCTCTTTGGCAGTACTTCATCATCAGGGTAAGGAGTATGAGTGCGTCAGTGAGATCTGCCAGCAACAAAGCTCAGAGGAATACAGATGCATACATAAAAAAAGCATGCAGAATGGTCTGCCACGAAGACTGGAGAAAATGGTGGAATGCAACTGAACGTAAAAGAACACATTTACAACATAATTCCCCTCACCTACTTTTACTCATAATCTAGAATACTGAAAAACATCACCTCTCATTAATGGAGAGACACAAGTGTGAATATCATCAATTAGGCTCTAACAGAACCTCACTGGGAACACAATATTAATCATTTGTCTTCAAGAGTAATGTACTTAATTATGAACATAAGAGCCACTACTATGATGTAGAAAATACAGTGTCAGTGCAGGAAGCATAAAGGCTGGGAGGCAACATAATGCACATTTAAAGCACGTCCAAAAGTAGGTACTGGCGGGAAAAGATGAGTTTTAGCTGAAAGACATTGTTGGCACAAGAACACAGGGGCATAATGTAGCCACTAATGCATTTCAAGAGCAATCAGGAGTTTCAAACTTAACTGAAAAGTGAAAGAAAGAACCCTTCCAAAAGTAGTAACGAGATCAAAGTAGGGCTTGAAAAACTTCTAAAAATAAAAAGCTAGCTGACATGTCATATTTGCCAATGAAAATACATTGGACTTAACAGTCCAGAATACTTAACTCTCTCTCTTATGTTACCAGCCCAGATTTTTCACACCTGCTGGATGAATTTAAGTGGAACCTCTGAAAAAGCAATATTCCGCTTATACTTTACCTTCTGTAGCAAGAACAACATGAGGGCCACTTCCATAACTCAGGCAGGCTATCTTTTTGCCACACAGGGAATCTAACCTCCTTGGTTCTATAGTGCTCTGCATGTCTCCTGTTCCCAAACAGCCACTGCAGTTCATGCCAAGCACAAAAACCTGTTATAAAAGAATCACAGACTCATGATTTAGGTTGCAACGGAGAACCTCCTCCAAAGGTCAATTAGTCCACCCTCGTGCTCAACAAAGATCTAAACAGAGCAGTTGACTCAAGGCCATGTCCAAAAGATTCCTGAACATCTCCAAGGAAAACAAATCTCACAACTGCTTCAAGATTTAACCCCTCTCATAGCATTTTTTCCTAGTATTGAATCAGAACTTCCCATCTTGCAGTTTGTGTCCACTGCTTCTCATCCTGTCACTAAGCACTTGCAAGAAATGTCTAACTCCATCTTCTCTTTATTCTCTGATTGTGGTAGGAAGCCTTTAATTTAAATTGAAAATGTTTCAGTAGCAAACGAAACAATCAGACATTTTTGCATGCAACTTTCTCTAGGTGTACTATTATACTACCAGCCTTCAGAATAACTTGATACATAACTGATTAAACATGTCATGTTCATACACACTCTTGGACAATTACCTCATCATTTTCAGTTGCATACAACACTTCATTACCAGCACTGCCAAATACACAGGCTTGACGAATTAACTTGAGCTCTTCTGGGGAACAGAGAGAAAAAATCGGCCATTTCCCAACATCCAGCATCTTCAGGGCTGACAGTAGTGTTGCCTCCAAGGCCTGGTATTATAAAAAATGCTATCAAATACCTGTACAGAGAGAAATGTATGCCTTTGCATAGTAAAAAAAATTAGATAAACACCACCAGATCCTTTTTCAGCCACAAACCAGTATTTTAATTCTACAGCACTTGAAAGGAAGACATAAAATAAACAAAAAATATCATGATCTAGAAAGAAAGGATCTATAATCATGGAGAAAAGTACCATGTAAGAAGTTAAACGGTGAGGTCATATTTTGACTATATTCATACAACATAGTGCTATCTTACAGAATTCAATGTACAGGACTCCAATAAAAAGTGCAAAGTGTATATTCAAAATTTGAAATCTCTGTATTTTCCCCTGGTGCTAAAACTGCTGTTAAAATGAGAAACCACAAAAGAAGTCTGCCCAAAAATAAACTTATCTTTGAGAAATATGCATATTTGTTTTCATGTATGTATTTTTTCTACCTCCAACTTATACAAAGATGTGAATAAATTCTAGTTTGGAGTCAGAAGCATGTTATATTAGCCATATGAATACCGCTTTTTCAATTAGTATCACTTACTATGAAAAAATATACACAGAAACATACATAACATTAGAAATGCAAAACTGAATGTCCTAAATTAATCCTAAATTAAATTCTTTAGACAAACAGCAGCTAATCACACATTTCTTTATTATATACTTCTGAGGAGGGGGAAGAAGGATTTGCCATCTTCACAGGAAAAAAAGTTGTGGTTTTAATCACACCAGTTCTTTCCCCATCTCCTCACAGCAAATAACTGACCAACTTCAGCCAAATTTGTAAGTGAAAGGGAAGTAAGATTCTGCTGACACAATCAGCTTGGCAGCAGGCAGCTGGACAAACAGACATTATGTTACGAAATAAGTCAGCGAGCAAGCTAATCCTAGCAAATGCTGTTCTCTGTGACATATAGCAGGGTCATAAGGGATGAAGGACCAGAATCCACATGGAATCAGTCTTCGCTCATCTGCTGTTTGCAGAGTAATTTTTTTTATGTCAAGAGGTTACCATTTATTCTATAGAGAATTCTAGGTCCTCTTAAGATATGATAATAAATACTGAAAGCATCGCAGACTACTCTTCCAACTGCATCAACAAAACTGTGTCCCACTTCTGCTCAAGACTGAAGAAGCCTGAGATTCAAAAAGACAGTCAGGATGTCCTTAAATTTTACAGATTCCTTTATTGGAATAACATATTGGTTTTTTTACAATGTGGGCTCTAAATTCCAAGTGCTCAGTGGGTCAGAACCCATTCATCTTAAACAGAAAAGCGGTTTTTTCTGTAACTTCATTCTACAAAGCACTCATGTCCTGCCCTCATAATTAACAGGTTAAAAAAAACCCTGAAATGTAGCATTTCTTAACACTAAAATAATACACTGAAAGAAAAAAACCCCAACAACTCTTACAAAAAGCTCTCAAGGAAATACTTATGATACTGATCTTTTTTTTTTAAAAAAAAGAAAGAACCAAAACTTTATCAGACAAAAAAATACATAATCTAAATTCTGTCTCTGGAATTATTAGTTAACTCCGTAAGAGATATTCTTTCAAAACTTTCTCCCTTCACACATTGCTACATTATATTTTATTTCAAAAATATGAAAACCAGCTTGAACTCTTAGCCTACCAATATTTATATCCCATAAGTGATCAGTTCCCTCATTATATTGCATAAAGTCATGAAAGGCAGACTTAGACATGAATCTCAGATGTTAAATGAATATATTGTTCTTCTAATATTTTGTGTGACTTAAGTTATGACTTAAGCAAGATTTCTTCTGCTAGTATAATTTCTTCTAATATAGCTTTTGTTTTCTGTCCACCTTGAAAACTACTTGCATGTACTAAGCTACTACTAAACAGAACCTCTTGAGCAGAGCAGTACAGAATTCTCAATACAAATCAACACTCTGACCTTGGCACCGACTCCTTGAGGAGGAGGTTCATCCTCCATATGGATTTGTATTTGTGTCCCCCTGCGGAGAGAGAACTGTGATTAAAATCATCGTATCATATTGCTGCAACAATACTTTCTGAAACTACGCACACTTAATATTAAGCCAGAACTATCTTCTTCTGCGGGGTGAGAAAACAAGAAATACAAAGCTCACTTAGTTTTGCTTTTATATACAACCATACAACGATCAGTTAGGCAGACTCTGCTCTTCTGTATTCTTACCTAAAATATTAATTCTTGGACAAAACATTTTTTTAAAACAAGTAGGAAAATTAATCAGATTGTGATTGGAAAGAAACATGTTTTATGAGCACCATACTCCAATGTCTTTTTATTGGAGTAAAAATAAACTGAAAACATTGCTGACATAGCGCTTTAAGACATTTCTTTCAGCAAAGAGAAAGCACACCTCAGAGAATTCAATTTCTGGCTTAAGCTATCAAATGCTCTTATTCTAGTTCCATTCTGAAACCATTTGAAAACATTTGTGTCTTTGCAGGTTTACTGAGACCTGCTAAAAAATTCACTCTGCTTCAGAAAATATTGTCAGCCCTGTAAATTACCTGTATAATTTCTATGACGTACATTATCAATACAAACAGATTTTCAGACCAGATGTTTCTTCACAAATATGCACAACTCTATTATCCTAAAATTATTTCCTAACATAAGGCCACGCAACTCTGTTTTCAGTAAAACTACAAAAATGAGAAGCAGCTCTGAAACTGTACAAGCCTCTTTCACTGAACAATTACAAAAGTTGTACACATCATTTTCTTTGAGGAACATTGGTTCAGACATAGCTAAAATTCTGTTTAC
Organism: Eulacestoma nigropectus; assembly: GCA_013397775.1. Classification (NCBI taxonomy): domain Eukaryota; kingdom Metazoa; phylum Chordata; class Aves; order Passeriformes; genus Eulacestoma; species Eulacestoma nigropectus. The sequence continues at coordinate 522,606 of VZTE01003323.1, read as the reverse complement.
TTCTTGCATAAAATTACATGTCTGTAAAATTCTGACTACAGGCAGAATAACATCCAACAAACAAGTAACCGTTTTACCAAGTTAATTTGCGGAGTAATACCGAACTAAAACAAGTATCAAATGTAGCTACATAAAACTACCTTACTACTAAACACGTCTCTTATGTAAGACTTCACGCCATAAGACCTAATCCAATGACATAAAATACATGAAATTAGTATGACTTAAGTATTATAAATGTTAATGATTCAACAAATACAATGTAATTTACTGAATAAACAAACAAAAATTATTTTCCTGAAACAAATAAAAACCTGAACAATTGCTGCAGCTCAACCATACTGAATATGCACAACTGTTAAGTTTAAGCTTCAACAAAACCCACAAATCTACACAGAGTATATACTATACACGTAGCTTGAGACTTTAAATGATGAATTCACCTCACGTGTGAGAGTCCACATCGACTTTGAGCTTAAGGCTCACACAACCAAACTGAAATAACTGGAAGCTAAGTTACATTCCCCTTCAACTAGAAAAGACTCAAGGGCTGGCTAAGTTGCCTACATGTCAGCACCTACTGCTGTTTGAAATGACCTTGGGGATCCCCAACACCGAACGGCGCTGGCAGATACTACACAGGATCCATGGGATATCCATGTATCCATGCCAAGCTGGAGCAGCAGCTAAGAACTAAATGGCACCAGACAGTTCTGCCTGTGCAGCTGAGCAGAGCCCTGAATAAGCACACACAGCCATTCACAAAGCTCTATACCTTCATGGAAAGGTGCTGAGCTCTTGCAGTTAAGCCATTTCTTATTTTCTTCAACATACTTGTTCAAACAACAAGAATACAACCAGTTGATTTTGTGCACATTATCTCTATTTAAAGTAGAAACAACTCCCCTAGTTGAGGCCTTTGCCTGTACTACTGAACTGCAGTTCTGAAACATTTAATTTCATGTATGCCAGTAGCACTGCTGTGAAACTCATTACCGAGGCTATCCAGTATTTTGCAGCACCAATTTCCAGCACTCCCTAGCAATGCTGACATATGTTGCCCACTTCTTGACCATTCTTAGCCTATACTCAGGCCCCAAGGGAATAATTACTAACCAAATTTTCTAGGTTAAACAAACACAGAATTCCGTATTTCCTTCCTCAAGCCATTTGATACAAAACTGATACCCATGATTCTTCAGGTTCTATTATTTCACTTCAATTGCATCTGTTCAGACAAAAGCACAGTTTGACTTTAAAAGCAGTTGATTTGTTAGTATAAAGATACATTAGGCTCTAACCACCTCAGTTAACTAATAAAGGGTGCTCCACTTCACTACTTTTCAGATTCCCCACGCCTTGACTTTTCAAGAACAAAGATCAGTTACATGCCCTCACAACTAAAAAGTTAGAACGTTTTACCTTATCTATAACTACAAGACAATTACCCTAAAACTCCATATTCAGTTTGCTCTGCAAAGACACCTTATTTCTGAGCAACCCCATAGGAGTACATGGGTTGACTCAAATTATGCCAGTTTATTCTTTTATTCAAATTCAGGACTTCTAATTAAAGTACATACTGAGTGCCACATATCTGTATCTGCAAAGCTGTTCTTTCTAAAAACTTGTAATTCATTTAAGAGTATATATTCACCTTGGGATCCCAAAAATAGACAGAAAAAAAAATAAGCCTGTTTAAGAACCATTCTTATCCATATACCTTTAAAATATTAGCAATGATTCATATTTGCCTACTTGCAAGAATTTTCCTCCAGAAAAATAACCATTGTGAATACAGTCAAGTGAAGAAAAAACAGTATTTTCATCAAAAAATGAAAAGACAAAAACCTGTGTATTTGAGTAAATCAGGTACAGGAGAAAAACATATCCTAGCTATTTCAGACAAGTTACTGGGTTTGTTCGTCTACTAAATCTTATAATATGTGCATAACTGCCAAAACCCAAAATAGCTAGCCACTATATTTTAAAAAAATGCAATACTTACTTTAGAAAGTAAAAAGGTAAGCAAGAAATTTTTCTCATGCATGAAAACTTTTTATAATTTTCACTAGCTGTGTTTCCCCAAAAAAATTCTCCAGTGCAGCTCTAAAGGAGAAAACATTGTTGTAAACATCCATTTCTTGAGGATGTGCACAGCCTTTTGATACAAAAATATTTATACTGAACTTCCACAAATCTCTTATCTGGCATCCAGGTACAATTAAGGATCTGGGCAGCATACTCTGGCAGTCTGAGTTTTGGTTTTGGAAACTGAAAGTTCTAACCCTCGTTTTGGTCCAGCCGTGATACGTCTTTGGGTAAGGCACACATGTTTCTGCAGTACAGGTAAGATTGAGTTAAGGAACATAAATATTAATTCTAATAGCCAAGCTCTATTAGCAGGCCAAGACCATTTAACCCTAAATATTTAAACAGGTTCACTGACTCATCTGAATGTAAACATTCTTGTAGATACTCTCTCTAGGAACTTGGCAAGCAAACAAAAATTTTCATAACTCCACTTAGTACTTCCTCCCACTTAACTCGAGCATTTATGAATCTCATCTGCTGAATCAAAGGTCTGTCTGCAGCTTCTTCCCCAAGGACTCTAACCACAGGCTTAGGAAAGATTAGGAAGAAAAAGTCACAGAGAAAAGAGACTCAATGAGACTTTTAGAAAAGGAACCTAACCTTCTCTGGTATTCCTGATTTCTCAGCAGTTTCCTACCAGAGTAGTCATGACATGATGCTAACTTGTCCAGGCAATTTTGCAGGAGAGATCAGATCAGCAATATTGCCAACATATACTCCTATTGAACAGGTCACATTCCTAAGGAAGACTATTTTCAAAATTATCTTCCTTCTTCATGTACAGTGAAATGTCAGTACTACACCCAGTGCTGACAATAAATTGACAGAACTCAGCTTGTCACTCATTCTTCCACTGATGTGGCAGTTTCCACTACCAAGAAATTGCAGATCTTGAGAAACAGCGAGTGGTTGTTTGAATAACTTCTAACTCCAACTGAAGCATTATCTTCTCTCCTTCCCTTCTTGCTTCATGACACCAGACTGCGAATTCTTTGCTCCTGACCCAAGTTCCACTGTGTGCCTACTCCTTACACAAGCAAACCAACACACAGTTTAGAGGCTAGATCCCAGAAACTCATTTATTGGCTCCATCTCCAGAGGTAGGACTTCAGTCAAAAGCATCTTGTCAGACGCAACCTCTCTTTTGGCGTGACATCCAGTTCCACATGTAGGCTCCAGGGATGGACCTCCAGCACGACACCACTGACGTTTCCAGAGGTTCACATGCAGAATGCATGTCCTAAGTGATGGTAAGACAAGTGCTCATATTAACTTTCTTCATTTTTCTCATTCCTATTCCAGTTACTTTTTCCCCTTCAGAAATGTCTTATCACCATCATTGATGTAGAATGGTGGATTGTTGACCAGCCAGCAAGAAGAGTGGAAGCAACTGGAAAAAGTCATCATCACTCACCAGAAGGAAAATATTTAAAGCAGAAATAAAAAAATAATCCCACATTCTTTTCTCATTCTACAAACCCTACAGTCAATCTGAAAAAATAACCCCACAGCTTTGGCTATCCATCTACTTGACTTAAAAAAAAGATTTGAAGAAAGTGGCTGGCAACTACTAAGAAAGAGAAGCTATATAACAAACAAATGAAAGACAGAAATACAAAGACGAGAAAACAGTAATGTTTATAAAAAAAATAAGCCTCTAGTAGACTTACTGAAATGTCTAAGTCAGCAGCTAAAAAAGCCTGCTAAGAAAATGGCAATCAAAACACATTTTCACTTAAAAGTATTTACACTTCTTTCGACACATGCAAAAATACCTTTTGAAGGCAAAGAAGTGTTTCAGATCATGGAAACAATGCAAGAACTACTTTCAGTGCTGAAAAGTATTATAGGAAGATGCTGGAGTCATTTTCACATAATTAGTGGTTTACTTCTCCAGTAAAAGGAAAAAAATATAATGAGCATTATCTCCAGACCCTGAGATGTGTTAAATCAATCAAACATTTTGTCAGACAGTCTCTTGGGAACAAGATGTCATTCCTGCATCAAAATCTAACCTAATGCAATCTAGTGTACCCTATATCTAACCTGAGATGCTAAAGAAAAACATCTGTTCACAATTTTGATGTGGCTAATCCAAGATTTTCAGAAAATTAACCTGAAAAGTTCCTTCTCTTTTCTAAATTGTTCGCCAAACTCTAAGTACACTTCAGTTCCTGTAATCCATACAAACACACAAACATAATAAAATACAACCGATGCAATTGTTGGCTCTTGCCTATTTTATATTCTACATAAAACTTCATTTACCATACAATTGATTTGGCAGAATTGAAAACATATCTTAATATTGACCTTCCAACATGAGAGGTCACGGAACCAGCTTCAGGGAAACAAAATTAATCCAAAGATTCAGTTTAAGAAAAAAAAAACTTTCTTAGAAACACAGAGTATGCAACAGAACAAAACAATTCAAAATAATGCAGTAAATATGCAAACGAAACAGCTATTTTTTTTATAAAGTTAAGGAATTGTAGTACAGGAAATATTAAAGCTTTAAGAACTTAAGGAGCACCAACAGGTCAGTTGTTCAGAAAAAAACATGTACCAGCTTCAGATGTCAGGTGGCATTGTACCTGTGTGTGGGAGCCTGACAAAGTCAGGATTTACCTAGGTATATATATCAAATACACATATATAAAAATTCATATCTAAAAATAATAAAAATTATACACACACACACACATATACACATCACATGTAACCTGTACCTGGAGGTAAGAATTCTGAATAGTTAAATACTATTATAATAGTTAAAACTCTTAATGCTGTCTGCATATGAAGATACTGCATGTTAAAAGAGAAAGATAAAACAGTAAGTAGAATGTGTAGGTGACAGAAAAGTTACCCAACTTCCTCTACCAGTAAATGACTGTTAAATACCCAAATGAACTGTTCCACTCTTCTGATACTGGAACTGCTGAACATTAAGCAGCAAGAGCATTGGATCAGACACAACACATAGAGGTTTCCCAACCCTTAAAAAATAATTGAGAGATAAAATGTTATTCTTTCCAAGTAAAAGTTTGAGCATCTGAAGTTTGAGCCTACCCACTGCAATAGACTCCTCCAAACTGCAACAGATGATATGCATCATGATGCCAAGGCCATTTTACCTCAACTTTATCACTCAGTGGTCTTATTTCTGTTATTGTTTTCACTTCCATGATTAAAGAAGCTTAAAAAACCAATCGTCTATAACTAACCCAGAATTACTTTTGCCGATTCTAACTGTAGAACTGGCACTTTACCTGTTCATTTTCACTTTGCTTAACTATCCTTTTCCTAGTCTTTATTCCTAAAATCCTTTTTGATGGTTAGAAGTTGTTTTCAATAGACCTTTTTTAAAATTTTTTTTGGATATAAATTCCAAATGGACTCTACCTTTGGCATGAAACAGCTTTCTACCTTCTTTACTCCTAGGGCCCTCAGCACTACTGTACAACCAACACCACTCATTAATCCTCTTGATTTTTCCAAGTTTGCTCTTCTAAAACTAAGAATTTCAAACCTGTTTAGTCACCTATTTTATTTCTATTTATTTAACCTAATGTGATCCAAGATCACAAGCTGACTAACAAGCCACCTTTTCCCAGAATTTCCACACTGCTTACCTGAGAGCAAGTCTAAGGCAATTCAGTGCTTATTTGGCAAGCTTTCAGCGGTTGTATCTAAGATCATCTAGATCACCGTATGTCTAAATGATGCCATCATCTGTATCTATTGGTTGTTCAGCCTTGAGAAGAAGAGGCTCCAGGGAGACCTCACTGTGGCCTTTTAGTATTTAAAGGGGGCTTATAAAAAAGAGGGAGAGTAACTTTTTACACAGGCAGATATTGATAGGACAAGGGGGAATGGCTTTAAACTACAAGAGGACAGAACCAGATTAGATCCTATGAAGAAATTCTTTACTCAGACGGTGGTAAGGGCACAAACAGTTCGCTGAGAAAAGTTGTGGATGCCTCATCCCTGGCAGTGTTCAAAGCCACCGGATGGGGCCAGAGGCAACCAGGTCTAGTGAATGGCATTCCTGCCCATGGCAGTGGGGTTGGAACCAGATGATCTTTAAGGTCCCTTCCAACACAAACCATTCTGTGATGCTACAGTCTAAGAAAGAAATCCATCTGTGACATAATTCCTGATAATATCTCTCAGTAAGCAATATTCTTATACAAATCCAACTCCCGTGGTCTATAGCAGACACCATCAAAAGCTCTTACAATTTTCTTGTCTCAAAGCAATAATATGCTTGACTCTTTTTCTTTATCCATACAGTCTCTTCCTGCTGCTTTATGGTCCATCACATAATTCACATCCTGCATAATTCTGTCACATTTATTTCCTATATCTGGACAGTACTATCTCTTCTATCAACACTGAGCAGGACAATTGTTTCTAAACGTTTCCTTTACCCTGTTTGTTTTCACATTCTCCAACATGGAATCATAGAATGATTTGGGTTGGAAGGGACCATAAAGACCATTTCGTTCCAACCCCTGCCATGGGCAGGGAAACCTTCCACTAGACCAGGTTGCTCAAAGCCCCATCCAGCCTGGCCTTGAACACCTCCAGGAACGGGGCATCCACAGCTTCTCTGGGCAACCTTACCTCCAGTACCTTACCAATCACAGTGAAGATTTTTTTTCCCAACATCTAATCTAAATGTACTCCCTTTCAACTTGAACCCATTCCCCCTTGTCCTGTCACTACATTCTCTCGTAAATAGTCTTGCTACATCTTTACTGTAAGTTCCCTTCTTGTACTGGAAGGCACATCGCTTCATCGGCCCAAATGGTTTCTGATGGTGCACAAGCATCACTTCCTACAGACCTTACCCCATTCGTAACCTGAGTAAAACCTCTTCGCTGACTGTGCCTTGTATTAGAATTTCACCTGCACAGGGAAACGCCAGGAAATCCTCCCATCTCCCACACAATGTATAAACAGTGCTTGATTTCCAAAGCAGCCCTTCTTTTCCTTAAAACGCCTAAAAAAAAGCGGTCGCCAAGCTCAGCTCATCTGTAGTGCCGCCACCACCATCACACCTCTGCGCACCTGCGGGCAGCGCGCACCGCCACCACACAGATGAGACTCCTGACGGAAGTGGAGCACACACAGACAGACACACAGACGCACGGCCGTCCCCGTTATCGGCCATTTACAAACCGGGTGCCTGAGAAACGAGGCCCCGGGAAGGGCAGCCCCAGCCCGGCCCAGCACACGCAGCACGGGCGGCCGCGCCCTGCCCAGCGCCGCTCCCCACCGACGGCCGCCCAGGGAAGGGAAGTACAGGGAAGGGGGGGAGCCAACCCCCTTCCCTCCCCTTCCCACCCCCGTGCTCCGCAGCTTACCTTCCTTCCCCGCAGGCGGCGGCGGCCTCGGCTCCTCCCCCCGCTCCAGGGAGCCAAGGGAAGATGCTGCCGCGCTCGGGCGCCTCCTCACCGCGGAGCCGGGGAGGGAAAGGGGAAGGGGAGGGAAGCGGCTGGCGCCTCCCAGGGATCCACCCACTGCAGCAGGATCCTGGAGAGCGGTGGCCGCTGTCCTCCGAGCCCGGCGGGCGTAGGGCCCCGCGGCCGGGGGCAGTGCTGGCTGCCAGGGAGAGCTGCGGGAGAGGCAGGAGCGCTCCCAGGGCCTGGCCCTAGTGATGACACGGCTGCTTTGGGAAGAGTCATGCCCAGAGCCAGCACGGCGTCGGGGGAGACACCACCCCTTCCCAGAATCACGGAATTAATTAGCTTGGAAAAGACCTCTGAGGTCCGGAGTCCAACCTGTGACCCAACACCACCATGTCAACTAGACCGGGGCACTGAGTGCCACATCCAGTCTTCCCTTAAACACCTCCAGGGACGGTGATTCCACCAGCTCCCTGGGCAGCTGTTCTGGGCTGTTGCCTGGGCCAAAATACTCTTGTCAACCACACACTGAAAGACACATGGTCAAAGAGTGTTGGGGGAATGTCAACGCTATGCCGTTCCAATGTGCAATCATTTAATTTTTTCCCGAAGAAAGTGAGGGGATATTAAGTATTCTATTTCTCCTATGATTTATGTTGAAAAATTAAGCACCCCCAAAGAGGATAGACTGGGTAAGTTTTCCTAAAAGCAACAGCCAGGCTGTTTTGCTTGGTTGTGTCTCTTACCTTGAGTGTGACAATACCCTACTATTTTGCTGTGGGAAATGCTCAGAGACCCTTGCTGCCATACCCAATGACATTGCTACGTTATTGCTGTGGAAACCTTATTCAGAAGGAGAAAGTTTGCTCTGGAGCTAAGGAACTGACTTCCTATCAAAAATGGAATTCCTTTATCACTTAGAGAAGGTCTCAATTTTTCTTGTGGGAAGGACAGCTTCATAAGGATGTTTTGACATTTTAAAGATTGATGTACTTGTATGCGAGCTTTTGGCTGTCCAAAAATGAGGTTTGTGAAAGTACCTAAAGTTGCAAAAAACCTGTCCTTAGAGTTACCAAAGGAGCAGAAATTCCATACGTGTATGTTTCCATACTTGCTATGTTGCACGACAGTCTCAATCTATGGGCTACGCGTGCCTTGCATCACGTTCTTCACCTATGTCATACATGCAGTGCCTACAGCACTGTGCCGAGTACCAGTGCTCTTCCCTAATGTGCTCCCGAATGCAGGAATCAAAGAATCACAGAATGGTTTGGCTGGGAAGAAACTTTAAAGATCATCCAGTTCCCACCCCCCCCCACCATGGACATGGATATCTTCCACTAGACCAAGTGGCTCAAAGCCTCGTCCAGCCTGGCCTTGCTGGATCTCAGATGAATGTATAAATATACTAATATACCTGATGATTTCAGCCAAGCCAACAGTGGTAGCAAAACCCAGTAGAAGCTGAAGCTATTAATTTTCCGACTGGCAGTAAAGCAAAGAGTAATTTTCCCCTAAAACAAGTTTCATCTTGGGCTGTGAGCTGTGTATTGGTTCTTCAGTGCATATTTTAAAACAATATTGGGTATTTTTCTAGAAGTTATGCTCAATTTGACTCACGGAAATGCTGTGTACTGCGTCAGGCTGACGGTTGCACTTAAAAGCAGTGGAACAGGTGTTGTATTTGATCTTCTGATACAAAATGCAGTTTGATACGGTGAAGCCCTTAAATCAAGCAGCAATAGATGTAGATCTACGAGCAGAGAAAGTGCATTCTGGAACATTTAGCTGAAGGATTGAGTTCCGTTTACAACAGCTGAATGCCAGAAGATGTAGAAGTGAAAAAGGCTAATTTCATTCATGAACGTGCCAAGACAGGAATCAACAGCAATTAAAAGGTAATTTGCGTCCAGTAATTAGTATTTTTTAGACCAACTATTAGGATGCTGCATGTAATGTTACTATACATTTTGATAGGGATGTTGATAATGGGATAGGCTGCATGAAGGTGATCAATAGTTTGAAAATAAAAGATAGATAAAGGGGGTTCTTTTTAGCTTATTGAAAACAGTTTAAAGGTAATTGCAGTTTATAGCTTCCTTACAATGAGAAAATATTAGGTACTGAGTGGCATTTTAATTTAATGGAAAGAATAAAAGCCATTATAAGAAGCAGTGGAGAGAAATTAAAGCCTCAGATGTTCAAACCAGAAATGGTGCACAAATTTCTGACAGTGAAAGTGGAAAGTGGCCTCCATTTTTTATGCCTTCAAGTGAAAACCTGATCCAGTTATTTCTGCCTTTTCTTACATACTATTTGTTGAACTCCTGTCTCATTTTCTTCCTTTCATTTGAACTGTCCCTGGGTTGTTTTTCTTCTTTCCTAAATGTAGTGCCAAATTTAGAACTCAGCAGCAATGAACGGAAAGGAATTGGAATGGAAAGGAATGCTCATTGCAGGGGGGTTGGACTAGGTGACCTTTAAAGATCCCTTTCAACCCAAAACTATTTTATGATTGTATGATTCTAGTATGTGCCTGTCTCATTTTACAAGCAGTTTGTAGGTCCTTCCAATATTTCAGTTAATGACTAGGATGATGCTCATTCCATTTTTGTTTGACATGAAGCCAGGAAGGACTGATGGTGCACTGCAAGGCAGTCTAATTTTAGCTTTTACAGTAGCACCACATCATTGCAAAACAGGTAAACCTCCTACTGAGATGTTCAAAAATAGTATCTTAATATAGAAAAGAAACGTTGCCAGGTTGTGAGAAAATGCTACTGCAAAGAGCAAGGAGAATTTTTGATCACTGCATGATCAGGAACAAAATTGAAGTAAAGGAGATTCAGCTTTGGCAATAGGGAAAACTGCTCTCACAGTGATAATAAGGAAGTTGGTAATAGATTGCCTAGTGCGGTTGTAGTTTCCATGATTTGAAATTGTAGACCAAAAATAAAGTAACTTTTGTTGATCCTAATTCAGGTCATGAAGATTGATCAGATGACCTGTTGAAGTCCTTTCCACTTTTAGGATTATGTCATTAGTTCCATTGTAGTTTCTGTGCACAGGAAATGAAAAAAATATATGCAATAAAAGGTATAGAACCCGTAGTTAAAGTAGGAACAAATAGCAGTTTTTAGTCAGAGCAAAATGTCTTTCATATAAATGTTGATTAATAAAAATATTATTTCACAATAACCTAATTATTCAAAATACTCAAGCAGTTTTAGTGGCTCAGTTCCCTTTAAAAAGCCATTAAAGTTCACTGTTGTTTTTTGCGCGGATGGAGTATTTTAAGAATGGAATAACAGACTACAAGTTAGCTATCATAGAACAACAAGTCTAGGAAGAATCATCTATTTTGCTTCTATATTCAGTAATGTCTAATAGACTGATCCTGACAAGTCTTTGTTTATATTCAAATGCCAGCTCTGTTGTAATTTTGTGATACTCCCCATTATGTTTGCAACAAATCAGGATTTTCCTAGTTTTGAAAAATCATGATTATGGAAATATAATTCTTGATTATTTTTGAGTAGTAGTAGTAGTATTATTTGTATTTCAACCAATAATCTCTGGGTCCTCTTCCCCTTGAGCATGATTCTTTTTATATCTTCAATAGTAGTGGTTTTCAGCCTAATTAATCTTCTTTGATCTTTTCCAGATACTTCAACAGAAATAGTTTCACTATCAGTCTCAGTGAGCAAAGGATCAAGGTTCCACTACCTCCATGATTACATTGCTTAGATACTACCTATTAAAATTTTCCTTTAAATTATTTTTTAATCTATGAAGTACAGACTTTAGTGATGTCTGTGTAACTTCTAAGAAGAGGATTTTTTCAGAGTTATGTCATACTACGTACATAGAGGAAAACAGGACAGAAGCTAGATCTGTGACTGTTGCCATTTTCTATAAGCACTGTCATTTAATTCCTTGCAAAGATGCTATTTCTAGCACCACAGATATTCTTTTTCCCACAAAAAATGTTACAGACAGGAAATGTTTTGGATGGTGTAAAAACATTTCCTGATAAACATTTTATCACAGCTTGATAACCATTTCCTGTTGTTAGGATTTGTTTTAACTATTGACATTTTGTTTGCTTTCTTGCTATAATTAACACACATATGGGATCTGGCTAAGTGTCCTCATCCTGTTAAACAAAGGTTTTGACAAGTCACACATTTAATTATAATGTCATGCAAGATTTTATATTGTCCATTTCCCTTCATTTCAACTTTGTCTGGAGCAATAAATGGAGGAGCAATACGCATGCAGCATTCTGGGAACTGGGAATTCCCAGAAGGGTGGAGGTTCCTCAGTATTCCAAATAGAGCGTTGTCTGCTGTGAGCTCAGTGATTTCAGTAAGCTTCCAAAATAACTTTAGATGAGAAGGTGGGACTTCATGGAGGATCTTGTTGTTTAATACAGACTTGGACTTGAATTGACCTGAAGAATACCAGAAGAAATTTGTCACTTTCTGAGCATTGTCCTTGCAAACTAATATTAAAAGGAGACTTCATTCAAGAATTGTACTCCATCAAAATATCTTCTCAGTCAGCAGAACCACTTTTGCCATTTTTGTAGCTGCCTACTTACTTTATAAGTGGTAAGACTATCACTTGCATACAGCTCATTCTGGTTCTCAGTCACATGAAGATTGGAGGCATATTTAGCTATGCCTCTACTAAACAGCAGATGGCCAGGACACAGCCTCTTTCCCTGCCTAGAGGCATAGCCTAGCTCATGTCCATATTATTGAGGGCTATATTCCCCTTAAAATCAAATTGGCTAATCAACACTACATCTTAAATGGTCCTGGAGCTCCTCTGTGGTGTTTGTCATCCTATGGCCTTCAAACATAACTTACTTATGTCTGTGGGGTTTTTTATCCAGTTCATTATATTTGAAAGTGGCTGTTTATTACCTTTTGTTTAAAAATTTCGCCTCCACAGTTTTCTTTCCCGCAGTTTTTCAAAAAAAGTTCTAAATTAGGTCACTTTAATGAAAGTGTGTAGTATTTGAGGGTGCAACACCTGCTGAAATAGCATTGAGGGAGTCTGTAGAGAGCAGACTTGGAACAGGGTTATTCACAGAGCCCACTGGAAATAGTGTTTAGTGTGCGCTACCCTTGAACTGTCCTAGTTGGCACAGGCCGAGTCTGCCGGGAAGTCAGCTAACCAGCAGTCCGGGTGATCAGAGGTCAAGTGGTCAGGCATGATGTGTTTAGGGTGTGTAAATAACACTTTGTCTTAAGCTTTCTTTCTGTTGGAAAGGCCTGAGGAAAGAAGAATCTGGAGGTCAAGGCTTTGGGAAAAGCCTACATGCATAGCGCTGAATTTGAAAAAAAAGGAAAAAAAGAAAAAAAAGATTATTGGTGTGTTGTGGATAGGTGTATTTTGCATGCACATCCTGAATGTATTCTTGGAAAAAATATCCAAGGAAACAGAATCTGAAAGGTGGTATCTTTTGGGGGGTTGTTTGTTTGTTTGTTTGCTTTTCATTAGACTGGAAGAGAGTGAATTAAGTGTTCTTACAAATAATTGATCCCAGTCGTGCAACCCAGTGCTTACTGCACAATCTATTCAGGCATCTGGAAGAAGGTGACATTGATGTGATCATACATGTCACTCACTGAGGATGAGTGTGAAAATATGAAGTGTTTGTGGAACAGGAAAATGAACTCACAACCTTGATTTAGAATTCCAAAAGGAAACAAAATTTATTGCACTGGATCCAGTAATGGTGAGGCAAAAGTAGATTGATTTTCTATTATTGGACTCTAGCAATAAATAATAAGTAAGGCGAAGTGAATGCTGTTTATGGATAGTGTATCATATCTGTTATTGTCATCTGCTTTCTGTGGAGAAGACATCTTAGTAGCCATTGCCTTTGACCCTCATGAATAAAGCAGTTTCCTATACTAAAAATGTAAAATTTATGGCAGCATGTATTTGATGAGGTGTAACATTTTTCACTAAATTGCCTTTAGTTGTGTAACTGTGTTATTGAAAGAGAAGGTAATTGCTAATTTTAAGCAAATGCTTTAGCATTGCTCTCAGATATCTTTCTGGCAGGGAACATATACAGTAGCCTTATAAGAGGTAATGACTTATATCTCAGGTTTTGTGGGATTTATATTTCTTGGTGCAAACAATTTAAAAACAGTCTGCATTTTTTTCATTGGAAGTAATTTGCAAGTCACTCTATGGGCTGTTGAAAAGCTAAATAAAATAAAGCAATTGCTTTTTGGATATGTATTGAAAAGAATGTTACAGCATCCCATTTTATCAGAAGCCAAGAGCAATATTATATTATTTATGATTGCTATTAAAATGTGAACTTATAAAATTAATTGTCAGTAGCAGACTTTTTTTTTTTTTCTTTTCAATTTACATCATCAATCCTAAGAGTTCAAAAAAAGTAGTTTTCCTCCTGCAATTCAACTTTCAGAACATGCCATTTTAAGATTCTGGAAGTGCTAAAACTTTGCATGAACAAGTGAAGGGAGAGCAATTGACTGAGATTGCTCACGAGAGTCTCCTGCTGAGAAATCTCTGAGCTATGAATGTTCAAAGCCTAGGATAATATTTAAAGGACATTTCGTATTTACTTACCCTGTTCTTTTCTAACTCACTGCCAGGGAACAGATTTTGTTAGAAGGCCTGACCCTTTATGGCACTTTTCCCATTCTGTGTCCTTATGTAGAGGATGTTTAATTATGTGTCTAGCTTTTGAGATAACACTGATACGCACTTTTTACTTACTGTGAGGAAATGCTCAATGCTTTCTGGGATTGGAGTATTTTTTGTGTTTTGTTTTTAATGGAAGCATTGTTGCTGTTTGTTGATGTAAGGATTATTCTCTGTTAAGGTCAGAGGGACTGAAGATTTTTGACTAGTCTAAGAAATTCCATGTAAGACCAGCTGGGCAGCCAGACATGCCCAAACCCACACTGAATCTAACATAGAAGGTGTCTTATAGACTACTATACTAAAGCACACAGAAATTAATAGCATTAAAAAGAAAGCATGCTATGTATTCTGTATAAAGGTATTTTATTGCTGTTAGCAGCATTGTAGTATTATACCATATGCTCATTATAGAGTATGTGCTCCATATATAGGTCTTGATACACTTAAGATGCTACACTAATATGTGATATAGCAGCTGTAAAGGTGATTTACAGAGCGCCACACATAAGGGAAATAGATGGTCATGTTTATTAAACAGCAACATCAAAAAATAAACGGAGAATTTGAAATGAAGATGAATCAAGCAACAAATCTGGGTCTACTTGAGGAAGTGATCATGTTTTGTTTTCCCCAAAGTGATGTGTAACCATTAGTTCTCAAATACATGGGGAAAGGAAAATAAACAAGTTGCTCAGGGGAAAAAGCTGGAGCTATAAACTGGACACGGACAATTTGAGCTCTCGGCTTCATTTTGAAACATTCCTGAAACCCTTAGTCTTTCTCAGTGACAGGAGTCTTTGGATCACCACAAGGCTTCAATGTTCTTTTTTGTAGCCTAGGAAATAGCTCACACTGCACTTCACAGCTTTTTCATATGTTTCTCTAAGTGCAAGTCATGGTGTGTGACAATTCATCAGTCACCCTGTCAATTTCTCTTCCAATGGAAAAATGAAGATGGTTCTAAAAATGTGATGGAAACTCTGCCATTCAGGGGAGCTTTTGCTTTTGTGAGAGAAGTTGGAACAATAAAGAAGCCTTGCCAAAATGATAATTTTGTCCTAATTCTAATGTCAAAAACCTTTAATCTAAGTAAAATTAATTTATTGGAGTCATAGATACAAATGTACTTTACAGTTTAGCAATGGAACAGACTAGTTACTCTCAAATTCTTGATTTGCATGGGAAGTGAATTACATTTTTTTTTTGTTCCACTTGTTTGTCTTTAAGGGCTATGATTTTTCTCTTTTATTACTACTGCACATTTTTACACCACATGTTCGACAGTATTCCTTCCCTTCTCTTTCCTCAAGCCCCTTTATTGTAGTCTTCTTGAAAATATCAGAGATGGGGTAAAATGGCTTCAGCTGAATCTTGCCTTTGGCCTGGTCATTAAATGGCCAAAGCAGGAGGGCTCTGACCACCCTACTATAATACAAAACCAACTTGTTAAGAGCAATGGATGCAGAAGTCCAGGAAGCACTTTTGATATATAAATCTCATTCTTCAGAAGAGTGCTTAGCCCAGACCTGTAATTAAGAACTGAAACAGAATTACCATTTCAGATGTCACTCCTCTTTACTGCTTCCTCTGGGTCTGGGCGTCATACATAAGCACTGCTGTACGGTATAAACAAGTCTTGGGGTTAAGGTTGGGGCGCACAATTCTCCTAAGCCAGTGTTCAAGGAATACAAAACGATGGTCAGTTCCACTTCTTTCAATACTGGAGATCACATGGTTTTGTGTTCACCACAACTTTACCTGTGGTTAGTGGTGTTCTCTCTTTCGTGTTTTTGAGATAAAGACAAAAGGGTCCCAACTGGTCCTGACTATTCAAGAAATGTGTCTGAATTGGAACCCTCTGGAAGAAGTCTCATCACCCTAAATTAAGTAGCTTACCTTGTATCAGTGGATCGGTATTTCTTGTTATCTAAAACACTAAGATTCTATGATGTTAAACATCCTTGCTGTGAACTATTTCCTCTCTCTTCCTTTTCAAATCCAACACAGAGACTAAACTGCAAAATGCATTGATCAACATTACAAAGGGTTTCAGGTGCAGCCAGGAATGTAACAAGGCCTCCCAGGGAAGAGTTCAATTCCTCTCAAAGGAGGCTGCCTTAAGTACAGCCTCTTCAGTCTTTCTTTTGTTTTCTAACTTCAGAGAAGAGTTATCAGCATTTGGTGCACTGCTTTGTTATGTAGATGTTGGTTCTTCATATTAATTTGTAAAAAGGCTAACATTGGATAATAGATCCAATCAGCTTAGCACTGAAATCCTTAAAACCTCCTGCATGTATCACTTTCAGAAGTTCGCCTCTTAGATATGCATTCCACTGACTCAATTTTCAAAGAGCAGACTTGGGCCACTGCTCCATGCCCACACCTTTCTTATCTGTAAGTCAGGTTTACCATTACTAAAGGTATTCTATTCATGTGAAGGAGGACTTTAATAACAGCAGAACCTTTTAGCCCACAGCCCATTAAATATTGTGGGCAGATTAAAAAAACCAACCAAACAAGCAAAACTAAATTAAATTTTAAAAATATGTGTATAAAAGCTAGCATGTGAAACCAGATGGTAGGACTCCAGCTGCCAGGTAACTGGGTACAACATCATGGTTTATGTTAGCCCTGAAGTTACTTAACCCCATCAGATAGGAACAGTTCCCTCCAGGAACATCAGGATGCAGCTGGATCACATCTTGATTTGCTCTTTCCTGTCAAGTCCCATGGTCTGGGTGGATGAGCTGCAGCAGGATCAAGTGTAAAAGAAGTGTAAAGATCTCATCTGGAGGAAAGGAGATGAGCAGCAGAGCTGTGGCCCACTTTAGCTGCTTGCTCTGGCCACTGCCACCAGGCTCTTCTGGGCACCATCCTTGTAGCAGATGGAAGGAATGTGAGGAGAAAGGCTCCCTTGGACAATGACCACTAGCCAGGAGATGCTGGGACTTCGTATATTCAGCTAGAGAAACTCTCTAATGAGACCAGTTTCCTCCCTGAGGAGCCTTCTCTGTCCCCAGGCAAGGAGAAGAATGGTTTTTGAACTTAAGTAACTTCTCAAACTGCACAAAGGCCTAGTTTCTCAAGGACTTGACTGTATTTCCCAACCTTAGTCCAAGTGCCACTTCCAGATCTGTACGCCTGTGCATCCAATGGCTTTCTCTCAAGTGACATCTGAGCCAATGCAGGTTCCAGACCTGAGCTGTGTGATTGCACCTGAGAGAAGGAGGTCTGACTGTGAGCAGTGTAGGGCAGTACAGGCTGGAGACCTCTTTCCTGGTGTCAGGGAGCCAGATTTCGTTCATCTTTCATGTCCAGTGCTACTTCCCTTTTGAGATAAGATGGATCAAGCAAACCCAAAGAATCCCTGAAATGACCATCTGGAACTGTGCCCAGCACACCAGTCTTTTCTTGTCCCTGTGAGTGCTGGTCAGGATGCAAAAACAAGTGAGAACCCAGGCCTTTCAACAGGGCCAGTATCCAGCTGGGCTCACTTCCCCAGGACACTCATGTCTGAGGCTGGGCAATGGCTTTTTGGCAGGTTTCATAACAATGTGGAATCAGGAACCGGCATTCCATCCAGGTCCCAGCTTCAGTACTTAAGTCCTCTGAGGTTCTCCTCAGACAAGTTAAGTGCTTGTCACTCCTTCCCATGCATCATTAATGGAAGCACTACAGTTTTATGTTTCTGCCATGATAGTTTAACTAGCCAAGAGAATAAAAGAAGATTGCATCAGCATTGCAGGATTTGGTAAGTAAACCAAAAGATATTAAGATGCCATCTATTTTGCTAGACAGATTTAAGGGAGCACACCAATAAGTAGAGAACAGACTTGCCTTTAGCACATTTTCAAAAGATTTTTTTGTTTGTTTTGGAGCTGCTTATCCATAAAAATGCAACAGCTGCCCCTCACACATCTTTCCAAAAAAAGCCCCTACCTGAATTCGAATAAAGGAATGTGCTGTTAATCGAGAAACACAGTAACATTGCAAGCTGTGGTTGCTATTGTTGCTGTAAGAGAAGTTTGCACTGTAATATCGCATATTAACTATTATTACAACCACATAAAATTCCAAGTAAAAAGAATCTCTAAGTCATTAATCAGATCTGTGAGATGCCGAGTGCCAATTGTTGCCAGAAGATAAGTTCTGACACCTCAGAGTTGTGGCCTCTCTAACATTTTAGGGGACATAGGTAGAATACACTTGAAGAATAAATTTGGGTTAAGAGGCTTAGGCACAATGTATTTCTGGTACCTAATGCTTGAGGTTCAGGGGCGCACACCAAACCACAGCCTCTCAAAGTCTTAAGAAACCTACTTAAAGATCTCTTTAAGTTTCTGCTGCAAACCCAAAGCTTAAAGCATTTCTTAAACCTCTCCCTGAGCATCTACACTTCTCTCATCTGAATTGAGGGCTGCTTATACATCGCATCTACCCTGGCTGACAGCAGGGCCAGTGTTCCTCCAGGAAAGACCATGCAGTGTTTTGTCTCTCAGCAATGTGATCCGAGATGGTTTGGAGAGGTCAGGCACAGCAAGGTCGGTCTATAGGGCTGACAAACACCTTGAGAACCCCGTGACAAAGTGCTATGTTTTTCTCTGGACATACTGTTTAGGCTGCCTCAGAAGACTTCCACAGGTTTTTTGTGAGCAAGCAGCAAATCTGGCCCCAAGGTAGTTCAAGTTTACTTCCACAGAGCAGTGCTGAAGAATGAGCTAGGATGTAGCTCCCCTCACTGTTTTAGTGATGCTCACACTGGACTCCAGAGTGTCTTGCTACTTCTCTCCCTGCACCCATCATGTTTAACACAGCTTTGAATCACCCTAGTGCTTATCAGGTTGCAATACAAATGCAATTGCATGAGCACTACTGGAGTTATGTGGGCACAAGCAGCAGAACTGAAGAATAAGGGTACTTAGGTTGAATACTGAAGATTATTTTAATGCTTTGCTTTCAGACCATAAACAGGATTGCATAACCTGATTGCCAACATTTTCAAGATGATTTAGTGAGCAAGGAAGTCCTTCAGGGCTTCCATTCTGTGGTCGTAGGATCACCTTACTTCATGCACGACTGTGACATGAAAGGTGGCCATTCTGCAGCTGCAGGTGGTGCTCCAGTGTAGCCTCCTACACACTGTACACAGACACCACGGAGCAGCCAGCTCAGAAGAGGAACAGTGCTGAATGTGGCTCAGTCTTAATTACATTCCTTATCATCCTGACCCATGTTATTTCTTCTGGATGGAGCCAGTCAAGCTGCTTCAGCCATGAAAAACAACAATAACAATCAGGAGAAACTCAAAAGCCAGAAGTTATCATGAGCAAATTGCACTGAATAAACAAAGAAAACATCAGCTTTACTTAGAATGTGTAACCTGATGTCTATGGTTGTCTTGTCTCTACCACAGCCTACTTTTCGAGTCTTCTGAATATTTCTGCAAAGGCAATGCCCAAAAAACCCTTTAGGCCAGTGGAGCCATGTACACTTTTCTATAAAAGCATAAAGGAAGGAAGGAAAAATTAAGTCCAGTGGTCTCTTTCACATTACAATGGCAGCAAATCAACCATAGAAGATAGTCCACATATCTCAGTCCCTGGTAATCCTTCCTGGTAACCATCATTTTGTGTCTGTTTAAAAGTCCTCTGTGTCCCTTCCCTTACAGAAATTGTTCAGGGGAAGGAAAATTTGCCCTTTGGGTCAGTGCTTTGGTGTTGCCAAGACACAGGTCCATGCAAACAAACTTTAAGCTCTTCAGGGCTAAGCAGTAATTATCCAGCTTTGCCAGCTGACTGGTTGACTTGCTGCCAGGGGACTGAAGCAAGGCTGGAGACCTCTAAGCATATTGCCTGACAAGAGACAAAACATGCAGCAGGGATAAGGGTACAGATTAGCACGGTTCAGTGGACAGAAAAAGAAGCAAAATGGGGCTAAATTGGGTGTGGTCAAAATAGATATTTATTCACTGGATGCAAGCTTCGTATAGAGAATCCTGGGATGGAACTATTCAAATTTTCAAGAGAAGTTTCTCCCAGCTCCAGTTTCCCAAAAGTATTTTCTTAGTGCATTTTTGTCCCCTGCAGGGGCTGCATATATAGGAAATTGTTCTTCAGAATCTCTTTATTTGGCTTTTATTCCCCCTTAGTGGAATTTCTTTCTAAGGAAGGGCTATGGTTACAATCCTGTCTATACTGGTTCTCTTCTATCCTCTATCCAATCTTCTAGAAAACTTTAACTTCTTCTATCTGTTCCTTTCAATCCAGATGGCTAATCAAACCCGAAATTTAACTGAGAAAAATCAGTTACAGTGAAGCAAAAAAACCAAACTAATATTGGTTTGCCTTTGTAAATTCTAAATTAGGGATGCTGCTTAACTTCAGTATCACAGCCTAAATTAAGGAAACTTTAAATTATATTTGAAGCTTCAGTTTGTTCATTGCTCTGCTTGAGCAACGGGAATCTTGATAGGATGGAGTTCTATGAAGCAAGGTAATTAGGAATTAAAATATGAACCAAAAAGTGCTGTTCAAATCATACATTAATCTTCCCAGCACATGCATGCTTTGCCATCTACTCTATGGGGAAATGTTTCAGAGACAGGCAAAAAATACGTAAGCAAATAAATATGGGTAGAAGCAAATATATGTGAAGAATGCCAGGCTAAAAGTGAGTCTTTTTATAATGTGGGATATCAAGAGGAATCTGGCTCGATTCTCCAAAAGCAAGAGGCCTCACAGAAGTGTAGATGACTTATCTTTTTAATGAATCTGAAGTATTCCTTCCTTCATGCTGTGAAATGCCAGGATCTCTCAAGCAGACACTGGAGTTCAGAGTGACATGAGCTGAGAGCAATGTTTGTATCCCTCAGTGAGGGCACATGCAGTCCCAGCACAAGCAGACATCATGGGTAGGAGCATCCTTCCTACCTTTAGATATCCACAGGTAGGCCTATACAATCACCCATTAATCCTTTCTAATCAGGGAAGAACAATCCCGATTTTGAGGGGTGATTCGCTTTATTTTAGATGTCTCCTGTAGGACAGGGTGAATTAAATCCTGGCAATGGCTCTTTCTCTCTGCTAATATAATTGTAATATGGTATGGTGACTGGCACAGAAGTCCTTGTTTGACTGGAAATCCATCACTGGCTACTAGGCTTCATGGGAACATGGCTGTTTACAAGGCAACAGCATGATAACCTGCTGAAATGTACAGAGATTTTGGAAAATTTTTTGCTAATTAGAACTTGAGGTTGTCTATTTGGCGATATGTGCAACACTGTAGGGAACTCCAAATGGTATCTGATTCTTTCAGTTGATTTTCGCCAGGACAAATAACTTTCATTCACATATTTTTACTCTGATCTGCACAAAGAATTAAAAATATCTGTTCTCTCACTTGATCGAGAAAAGCTGAACATAATCTTTGAACCCACAGGTTTAATTTTAAATTGATAACTTCTCTGGGCATTTAAATTGCAATTAAGATATTAAACAACATAATTTTTAAAAAGCTTGATATCTCTTTAGAACATTGACATCAAAAATAAAAAAGACATTGTTTCAGTATGTACTGGGTTACTTAAAATGCAAATTGCTTTCTGAAAATCTTAAACCTGAAGGTCTAATTATTGATATCTATTCTTGTCACTGACTAGCTCTCTCTTTTTTGGTCATGCTAATAATAATCTTCATACTGTTTTTCTCTCTTCCTATTTTGTAGGTGTTCCTCACTGTCTTAATTTTTTCCTGGAGTTTTAAACCAGCTTTTCTAAAAAAGTAAGGTCCATATGATCACTTCATTTGTTGACCTCTCCCCCTTCCATCCCCTCAGCAAATTTCTTGTCCTGTTTCAACCAAATGAAACAGAGGGAGAGAGGTTTCCAGAATAATTACATCCCTAGCAGGGAATGTGAAGACTGATAGCTAGGAAGAGCAAAGGGCTGGACAAAGGGCTCTGCTGATGGACAAACAAGCAGACCTAGGTCATGACACTGCTTTGGCCCCTGTATGTAATTACTTTTGTGGGCCTTGGAGGATTCCAAGGGGACTTGGGGGGAATTTGGGCTACTCTAGGATGAGCACTTAAGTGCACATAAAAGGAGGGGACCCAAATCAAGAAGTCTAATTTACCTATTATTTGTGACATTCATGAAGCAAGTTCTCTGATTCTCTGCCTTTTTTTGCCCCCTAGTTTGTTTTTCTTTACTTTACCCTGTTTGAATGAACTGATAAGAGCTTTATAAACTTGTGCAAATATGCAAACAGACTGAAAACAGAGTCCGTCTGACCTTGGTTCACTGCCTCAGAATAAGCTTTTCAGGGTTTTTGTAAGAAAAATATGTAAAATTCCAGGCAAAGTGATCTGTGGTCTCAAAGTTTTAACCTGAACTCCTTGAACTCAGAAGCAGGGCTGCTATTTCTGTGCCAGATAATGACACACACTGTGGCTACACCACAGTTAGTGTTACATTTACTCACTTGTAGAAGCCTCAAATGGGACTGGGGGCCTCTGAACTTGATGTTTTACAAGTGGGTGTGTGCAAGAGACAGAATGAAACACAAAACAAAAGCAAAGAACATTCAATTAAATTTTCTGTGTAGATTAGACATGGCCAAGAACTTTTCACCAAAGTGACTGTCAACACAAAATGCCAGTTATCTGAAATGAAAACTCCTTTTGCACAAATGCATTTGTTTCAGTTTTGTTGTTTGCATGTGATAGGAAGAAGTCCTGGGCTTGGTCTGCCCTATGCAGAAACCTGTTGCTGTCTGAAGAAAAAAACCTCTCTGAAAGTTCACATACTGAATGATGAAGCTCAATCCTGGAACTCTTATCGCGACACCCTGCCCAGATGTCCTGCTTGTGGAAGGATCCATGTGAGCCTGGTCACGGGACCTGCTCCTTGGCAAAGCACGGGGTGAGCTACCCACAGCCCCTAAAATGGGCTGACCGGCACATCCCCTCTGGGGCTTGGGCTCTAACTCAAACTGGGCTCTCACTGTCCAGTCTCACTGGACTTAGCACTTTGTAAGGAGGAGGTGATGATGCATCTGGCTCTCATGATTTATACTAACTGGGTAAAGCTCTTAACCCTGTAAAGTTTTTAACCCTCTACCACAGAACAGTCTTTACCCCATTTTGGCTGTGAAAATTAGATATTTTGGAATTCCCACTTTGTTACATCTTGAGGCAATTGAAAGAGAAAAATAATATTCAAAATTAATATGTTGTTTACTCCTTATCTCATATAGACCCTAAAACTTATTTCTTAAAAATTCATAATCTGGTATGGGGTTAGACTGGGTAATTTGCTGAGTAGCATAGAATCAAAGAATCATAGAATTATTTAGGTTGGAAAAGACATCTGAGAACATTGAGTCCAGAGTCCAGCCATTAACCCGGCACTGCCAAGTCCATCACTAAACCATGTCCTTATGTGCCACACCTATACATCTTTTAAATACCTCCAGGGATGGTGACTGGGGTTGATGGCATCAACACAATCTTCCAGTAAAGTGCTGCTGGATTTTGAAGCCTAAATATCCTTTTCCTATTGTTCTTTTCTAGGAGTATTTACAGTATTTTTAAACTTAAAAACTTGGCTTTTTTTCCCGAAAATGGAAAGAAGCTGTTTTTTTCTGACAGTTTCATAGATTGTAGTTACTTCAACCATCACAGAATTTTATGTTTTGAACAACAAATTGTAAGGGAGATTATTGTGTTTGGACTGATGGACACCCAGGCTTGCAGTGAACCAAGGGAGACAGTGTGATTAATGAGTTTCTAACCTCAAAATTTACATCTGGATTGGAAAAGAAAGTCTAAGGCAAAATTTGGAGAAAGAGTTAGCGTGGATTAGCCTGTTTAAAATAGAGGGAAGATTATGGAGAAAACTTCCTAATTCAACTCCTCTTTGTGCTGGCAATTTTATTTCAAGGAGTGGCAGAATTATGTCCCACTCCTGCAATGTACAGCTGACATTGGCTGATTACTGCAAATTAAGACAATCTGCAGACTAATTTTAGATGCGTTGGAAGTGAACCAAAGAATCAGGAAGTTGTTGCTTTCAATTTTGTTGTAAGCCTGTTCTCTCTTAGGGAGAATCACATGATATATATGCATCTGTTCATAGCAGAGTACATCAGATACATGGTACTTCATCATTTCTGGTCTCACAGGCCACATGCCAGTGAAAAATAATTACTGACATTGGGTTTGATAGCATTTATGCCCAAGATGCTAGGCCCAGCACCTGTGTTTCTGAACAAACAGGCAAGGAAGGATGGAACAACTCATGAGATCTAAGCAACTGTGGCACATAGGAGAAAAGAAAGAGCTCATCATGTCCTTGCAGTCAGGAGCAGTTCTGCTGACAACAACCAGTTCCTGTTCCTTGGGCTCTGTACCCACACTCTACCTTTGCTCTCAGCAGGTTGTATAAGCACAATCAAGCTCTTATTTTCATGTAGGTATAAGCTTTTGATATACTGACTTTTTAAGCTAGACCTTTTGTGTAGGATCCTTCTGAACACATTGGACAGTGTTGTGTCAATGCCTGTGTCTGAGCTGGTTGTGAGTCACTGGAGAGGGACAGTGGTGTTGGGGCCTGATTTGTTTTTATATGTCTGAACTAGGTCAGATGTACTGCCTCAGACATGCCTGCTCACTTCCTTTTACTGTAAAGAAAGCATGTAAGATAAGTAAAACTACACAGATTGTAACTTGTGTACAATTTGGCACTAATAGGAATGCTATTTCAGAAACAGTGCCACCTTACAAGCAGATTTTAATTTTTCATGTTACTGTAATAGTGTCTTCCCGCTTGCTTGGAATTCACAGTAAGACAGTGTTTAGATTGGAATTGCCACTCAGAAGTAAGAGGCAGATGGAATATTTCCTGTGACCCTAGCCAGTGCTGTATGAATTGAATCAGATCATGGATGTAATAAGATATTCAGTCTGAAATAACTGAAAACAAGAGAGCTGTGCCAACACTTAGAGTTACTGCAGAGGGAGAAATTACTCAGTTGAAGCAGAATGGTTTCGAAGTTTGACTCCTAGCCACAAATTAGCCAGTAATTAGACAGAGGAAAAAAATTCTGACAGACCATAGATGGATGTAGATTCAGAAAATAAATAAAGAAAAAGGTCAGCCTTAATTTTACTAAAGCTTCAAGTCTATAATTGGTTCTAGATTTTATTCTAGATTGTCTGTAATTTGATAATTCCCGTTGTGTTCCTGGAAGAGCACAAGAAAGAGCAGGACAGGTAGATTGCACAACACCGTGCAGCTGTGTTTGCTTTGTGAAGCACAGCACTGTTTGCTGTACCAGTCTCTGGGTGCTGTCAGTAGCTGTAACTTGTCACTCTGTTTGCTTATATCTGATGGGAGATGTTGGAAATGGAAACAAAATCATCTTTCCTAAAATATCTTTTATTCCAGTGAAACTTCACCAAAATAGTTTGCTGTAACGTGGCTGTTTTCCTAATGGAATATTAGTGACCAAAGGTTTAACTCAAAATATTCATACTCAAGTGTGTAAATCATTGCAGCAGCTAATTCCCATAGTAGGGAAAACTACAGGAAGAATGATACTGTATGCAATTCAACCCAAAGACAGTGATATTTATATAATTATACTCTATAAATAATGTTTCCATATACAACTGTGTGTGTTCCAGATATGCTGTGATGTGGCTTCTCCACCCAGAGCTGCAGGAAAAGGGCAAGATGGGAAGAAGCAGCAGTTCTGGCCGAAGGCATTTTGCTGGTGGTGCTGCTGCAGGTTGAAATTTTCTGTGGCTCCTGAGAAAGCTCCCTTTGAAGCTGCTCAACACTGTTTTTTAGGAATGAACTCTACATCCTCTCTGGAAACAGCTGTACTTGAATTAGGGGACTTGTTTGTAACCTCTTTTTCAGCCTCACAAAGGGAGTATCTCAGTTGCCTTTAACACAGGTACAGAACAGGGTTCTGTCAAAGCCACATTTCTTCCTCTCATGAAAACTAAAGGAAAAACAGAATCCAGTTATCACTGGGATATTGTTATTTCCTCTAAAAAAACTTTTTCACTCAGGTATGTTTTTATTACCTAATGCTACTCCTAAATATACTGTGTATTATACTATACCTCGGCATACTGTGTTTAAATAAGAAATTGTATAATCTAAAACCCAGCTCACACATTCACAGAGCAATTCTGAAATTTAAAGAAATCCTGTATCCAAATGAAAACTGAAAATTGAAAGGTAACAAAACCAAAAAAAGCTAAGTATTATGACTGGTCTTTGGTGACCATTTTGGCCAGTAAGTTGAGACTGACGTATTTAGAGCTACCAACAGAGACAGCCTGAATGCATGGGAGCTATCTGCACATCTGGCACACCAAGCTGTGCTAAAAGAGCATGAATGCTTTGGACCCAACCTCTAAAAAGTTAGGAAATGCCAGGAAAAAAAAAAGCCACAGGCAACCTTAATTTTTCCCCTTTGTACAGACGTGTTATAATATGGACTTTAGCTGTTACTTTTCCTCCAAAGAATTTCTGCCTTGATCTGCATAAAGAGGAAGAGTGCCAATTGTTCAAGAGCTGCTCCTCAGCAGTTTCTTTTGTCCTGCTTTAGCCTTCAGCCTTTGGCCGGGTTCGCTGGCACTGGAATTAGAGGACAGTTGTCCAAAGCTCCCTCTGGAGTCAGTGGAGAGACATTAGTGCTTCCTCAGAGTTTTTCAGTTCAGTGTACATTTTGAGTTACTTTCTGGAAGCATTTCTTTCTCACCTTTCTGCAGCAGGGAGCCTAAGGTGAATAAGTGCTTGTATCAAGCACTTTAAATGAGCATTTATTTAGGTGAAAAAAAGCTGTTTCATAAGCCTAAGTTTACAGAAATTGTTCTGTTCCTTTTCTCCAAACAATGGTTAATTTCCCTATGTGATTTGCCATGATGCATATTGCTTCAATATCTCAATGCTTTCCAAAGTATAATTTTTTTTCAAGGTCCTCTAAAATGAGGGGATAACACAACTCCCATTTCTCTGTCAAGAGCTGATATCCTGAGCAACAATTTAAAAACCCTGTTAATTTTGGCTTCCGTGTACTATGCATTATATATAAATTAAGAAGGAGTTCTCATTGCCTTTGGCTGTAGCTCTGTGTCAATACCTGACATCCAGATCACCTCACAGGATTCAGGGCAAGCCCAGAAAAATGCACTTTGTGAGCCACTGTGAGTGATCTTGAGTAGACAATCTGCCCAAGACCTTTCAGGATGCTGTCTCCTGGAAAGGGCAGAGTTTTCTTCCCCACAGCATCTTTCTGTTGGCTGAACTGCATGGCTTTCTTCTCCTTCCCTTACCTCATTCATCAGTTGTCTTACAATTTCTGTTAGTTCAGGTCTTCCTGCTCCACGTCTGCCTTCCTCTTGGCCCCCTTCACTTCTCCAGCTACCCCAGTCTGGGCTTTCATTCCCCTGAGCCACATCAGGAAACTTCCTCAGCTACCTCAGTATAGTGGAAGGGTCTCCCAGGAATAGCACTTTACAGGAATCTTCTTTAAAAAGTTGTCTTGGCATTAAGTAACCATCTTGGCTCCTGTTTGAAGCTACATCTGAAATATAGAATATCCAGCAGTGCATAGGTCAGCTCCAGCACTGAGTTGAGACTCTGGTTCAGATAAATTATCTTCCACTTGCAGTAGTTTTTCTTGTCACATTTTGGCTTTGCTTGTAGGTTTCTCATCCAAAGAAAAGCCTGACCTCATTAAAATATTGGCTCAATGGACTTCGTGTCATGTCATGACTGCTATTACTTTATGCTTACCACAGGGGAAAAGAGCGTGCCAGCCTTCAGAGGTAGAATCAAACACGACTGCCAATTTTCCTACATTTCAGGTTTTCCATATCAACATCTTGAACCAAGTCAGTATGTTTTGAAAATTCAGAGACCAGAAAGTCTGGAGTCCGCTTTTGTATTTTAATTTAATCCCAATGCTCTTGAAATTAAACACACAGAATTCCATCTGATTAGATTGAGTTTGGACGTCGTGCCAACAAAACACTTACTTTAGCTAGGAATGACTTGGATAACTCATTTTAAGAGTGTAACACTGAAGTTAGAAGCTTAGTTAAGCAGAAATCAGGAGGTAGAGTTAATGTTTATAATTGTTACAATATATTCGAATGAAATCACAAAGAATAACTTTATATTATCTTATTATGTTTTTCATGCTCACAAGCTGCTTTTCAGACCAGAAGAGAAAGAGCAGATGAAGAGGCAATGAGTTTGGGGGGCATTCCAAAAGCATTCCTCAGCCATTGCCTTTTAAGGCCCAAATCATCTAATTTTCTGGGTATTTTGTGGTTGTTCCCCACAGGTCAATCATCCATTAATTTATATCTATGTCATTATGGCTATATTAGGTTCTTGAAAGCTCTCAGCAACCTTACACATGTCTCATGAGAGCTGCTGTTTCAAAGACAGATGGTTGATACTTCCCTTACAACACCTCAAGCAGGGTCTCAGCCGCCTTGGCCTCTCGAGCTGCCCTGTCTGCACTGCAGCAGTGACCAGCTGACATGGTCAGCAGCGTGCAGCTCCAAAGCACAGCCTCGTCCAGCTGGGAATTTGGCAGCCACAGAGGTAGATGCATCATGCTTGCATACTTTCACTCAGCTACTCCCACATTGCTGGTAAAACTGTCCCTGGTGTTTCTAGTAGCTAACTCTGTGAACCTACGTGACCCCGTAATACAGCCCTCGTTAAAGGCTTCTGTCCTGGGTTTTGCTGAGTGAATGAATGCACGAGGCACATAAATCACACATAAACCTTCTGGTAAATAGGCATTTAAAGCTCTCCTTGTTTAGTACTGTCTTGCCTAAATGTTCTGTACTGGAACCACAGATTGTAATACTTTTATGTTTTCTTTCTGCCTTTTTAAAAGCTAATTTATGGATTGAACACAGTCTCTGAGCAACATGGATGTGTAGGCAGGTTTTGAACCCAGAAATTATGGCCTGTCTAGTCTCGTGGAAACACGCTAGAGACTTTCTACCACAGTTATGAAATTTGTTGACTCAAGCACACAAAAGAAACAGAATCAAACCCAAAGTCATTTGAACCCAAGCGGATGTCAGATAGAATTTAAACCTGAAAGAGGGCATCTGCTAAAGCCTTTGATTTGTCCTTTATAAGTGAAAGGACAGAACAGTTTCTTTATTGAAAGTGGAGCTAAGAAGAGCAGTCAGTTCTCCTATCTTTAGCACAACAACACATGAAGAGAAGATTGCAAAATTAGAGAAGTGTGTAGAAACACAGCTGAAGTAGATGCTTTCAAGACATGGCAGTTGCAGATGGGAATTCCCAGCTAGTGGGATATCTTGGGTAGCTGATCCTCTGGTTCCTGGTGATCAGGCTAGTTTGAGCTGTGCTATGGCTCATCTGATCTGGTCTTTTTCCTGTATCACTCTCTTAGCAGACAGGACAAGCTGCATCTGCTGTATCTCCTTGTTGCAGGATTGTCATGCAGCATCTCCCTCATGAAAAGAGGGCAAAGACTCCACCTATCCTATTATATATCTGAGTGGTGACTGTTGTGTCATGGGGTTCAGTAATGTCCAAAATGTTTGTGAATACCAGACTGCAATAAGGACAGCATGAAGAGTTACTTTTCAACATGCCACCAAAACCAATTCTGTTTCCCACCTTTGCTCTCCCATCTGGAAATGGTTTCTCATCTGTCCTAAATCGTCTGCTGTGGCAAAGAAAGAAAAAAGCCATCATTCCTCCCCTCGCTCTTCCCTAAGCCTCCCCAGCAGCAAGCCACAGTCACACAGACCTCTGCAATTCATAGTGCTTCTGTCAGCCTTGCTGTGGCCCTCCCAGTGACAGGAAAAGTGGGAGCAGGAGCTGCCTAAGTTTCCCCTGAAAATTCTTGCTTCGTGGGGCAGAAACATCTAGGGTCTAAGTCATATGAAAAATATGTGTAAAAACAAGATTAAGACACTTTTAAAGTATTTTTAGAATCACTGAGGGTTGGAAAAGCAGAGAACACTTTTCACTGAAATGTGTCCTTGTAATTCATAAAAATACTGTGGATGCAAAATGCCTTTTACACTCTGTAAACCAGGCTGGGCTGCTTTTTATGCTCTTCACTTTTTTTGTGTGTGTATTTTATTCCTCTTCTAGATGGCGCTAGTGTCTCATTACTGAAATGGCTCCTTTCTCTCCATGTATCTTATTTTTATGTTTTTATTTTAATGACTGCTTATGTAAAGGACTAAAATAAGTATTTGCCAAGACCCAGGTTTGCATCCTGTTCTGCTAACTTTTGCCAGTGGCTATTATTTTTCACACAGTCTTGACTTTATGGTATAGAATATTTTCTACAGGTGTTCATGCTTTTTAGTAAATCTTTTACACCTGTTTTATGGCTTATTATTGTTAAATGAAACAGGCCAGTTAACGTGAAATAAGAAAGAAGATTAATGATATTAGTCCAATTTTTCCATGCTCCTGGGCCCTCAGGAGAGCGGCCCCATAGGAACAGACATTCTCTAAGAGCAGAATGGAGCCCGTGTGTGCTGAGGCATTGCAGTTCATGTGTAAGGCAGAAATCAGGGGGTTTGTGGTATCCTTTCACATGTAGCTGGTGCAGTTCAGTTTATCTTCTCTATGCCACTGTAGTTTTAAAAGCTTTACTACCTAATGTAACTTGGTTCTTCCTGCAGGATGCATGTCTCTGGTTACAAAGAAATGCAGTTTTCCACACTCAGTTGTTTCAAGAAAAGCTGATGCCTTTTACTTTCAGATGAATCACACAAAGACCCAAGAAAAGAAGCTGTTAGGTAAAAAGAGCTATTCCTTAAAGTAATGGTTTTTGTTGCAAGGGTGATGTTGCATTCTAAAGTCTGGATCAACTTTTTTTTTGTCTACCCACCCTGCCTAACAGATTTTTTTTATTATATTGCTCTGCTAGTCAAAATCCATACTTGTCACAAGGTTTTCTACAGCATGTGTCATCCAAAACCCCAAATGCCCTCAGTGGAACTGGGATTTTCTGGCTTTTCTAGTTGGAATGTTGAAAGAAGGAGGAGGATTTTGCAGCATACCCGAAGGTTAATCACAGTTTTTATCATTTGGATTTCCTTCACAATTTCATTCCCCATTCACAATCTTGAACTGAAAACATCTGTCTGTGATTCACTGCTTTGATGCTGAGATTTGTTTCAGCAGCCAGCAGCTGCCTGGGTGGCACGAGGAAGAGGTGGCCTTGCTGTAGCAGGTGTCTGTGCCCTGGACCTGATGCTTTTCTGTCCACCTTCTAGGGTGGGTGTTGCTCTGCACCTTCAATACCTCAATACCACTGCTTTGGTAGTGCTGAGGGCCTGCTATTTGCAGCCCTGCAGCCTGCATTTTACTCCCAGCTCTGCAACCTCTCCCCACAGCTTTTGTGGTAGCAAACTTCAGAGCTTCTAAAGTGGGGCCTCTTCATTGTTGGGCTCATGCTTTTGTTGTTTTTCATGGTCTTTTCATTGTTTTTGTACCTGCAAACCCAGACATGGTTATAATGTATTTTCACAGGAGACAATTACCACTGACATGACTCTGCCACCTTATTTCCCCTTTTTCCTTATCTCTCTTTTTGTAGAGTTTTGGTTTGAATCAGAGAAAACCAAAATACAGTTTGTAGTAAAGTAGATAGAAATAATTTAAATACTCAATGAATATTATCCAGTAATTTACATGCAATGCTTGCACCTGAGGGGCAACCAGGGGAGGATGTTCATCCGGGTCTCCATCACTGCTCTTCCTAGTGTGACTGGTCACTCAGACAGTTTTCATTTTCTCCCTTCTCTCTCCTGTGGTGTTTTTTCGTTTCTTGCAAAAACACACTTTCAGCATTAGAGTGGATGTCAGCCGTCAGCTGCAGACCCTGCAAGCAGAACTGCATGTGCACCTCTCCAAACATTCTTTGTGCAGCATAAGCACAAAGATGGCAGCCCTCTGCCATCCTGCAGTGACACTGTGGTGTCCCTAAAAGTAGCCCACATGCTTCAACTGTATGAAAGAACAAGACTCCCTGGTCTCTCTTTGAACACAAATTAAAGAGAGAGAGAATACAAGTGTATATAAAAGCAAGTTTTGAGTTCAGACTGAAAAAGGCTTCATTGAGGAATTTTAATCCTAAAGCCACTTCAGTTAAAAAAAACACTGTTTTAATCCAGATGATTGCAAAGTGTCATGTGAACCACTCTACACGTAAGAACTTGCTTTCTTCCTTTAACAGGAACTGGCAGGGACTTTGCGAACTCTGTAGATATAAATGGAGATCAAAGAATGCTCACACCCACAGATCACACATAATTCAGCAGATTACTGGAGAAGTTAAAACCCCCTTAATCAAATAGCAAATGGCAAAATTATATGACAAATAGGCATCCATTAAGAGACTGCAAGAACCAGCATGCCTGAAATTCTGCTCTCCCTATTCACACCGATTCTCCCTATTCAGACCAATTCACTTAGCAAGCAGATTGACACCTCTTTGAGAAGTAATTCCAAGTCAGTTTTTTGGTATTTTTAGTATTTCTATAACACAATTGCTCCTTTTTCCAAATACACAAGTGAGAAGTCTGACCTTTTCAAAGATGAACTGAAGCTTCGCTGTGAACAGCTCTGGCTAATAGAGGCATTGCCATCCCATGTCTTGAATTACATAAAATCTGTTAGGAGAAGCTAATAAAGTCAGCTACAAGAAGGGGCAAGAGGCTTGTGGCTAACAAATTTTCCAATTTTACATGAGGTATTTAATCTTGTGGGCACTATGGCTGCATGTGCTGGCATTCTGCCTATATTTACACTGGTACCACCCTGTCAGCAGTACCCCAGACCAAATCCTGCATCATTCCTGCATCATTCCATGCTGTCCAAGTGCTGTCACACAGCAGAATAGCTGAGCTCCTCTCCTCTGCTCTCTGACTTTCCCAGTAGGACACAGCTGGCACATCTGGCCTTGCTCAGACCTTGCGCCACCCCTCAATGGCATCTCCTGCCTCAGTGCTGCACCACTGCCAAGGGACTCAAATTTACCTCACAAGAGGTATGTGCCTGAAGAGATTTTATGCTTGAGTAGCTGCTGTTTGCAGCCATAGCCTGTCCTGGCTTGAACGTGTGTCATCACCCTCTCAACATTTTGACAGAGGCAGCACAGATAGACAGGCCTTTAGGGCAGAGAGCATTGCAGCACATGGCTAGATTTAAAGAACACATGGAGGTAGAAAACCCAAACAACGGCATTGAAACTCTGATTTTTGCCTTGGTGATTTCCCCTGGAGTGTGGGTTGAACGTACATGTGTCTGACTTCTCCCACAGGTTCCACTTGGGCACACAGGGAAGCATGCATCTTTCTTTGGGGAGCCTCCCCGTGGGAGGACTGGGGTTACAGTGAGATCTGTGGCGCTGTGGCCATCAAAGGTTCTCTTGATGCTGCCTGTCTCCTGCTGGAGTGCCCTGGGCAGGCTCCCCTTGGGCACTCAGTGTACCAGGCTGCAGACCCAGGCTTGTGTGGCTGCTGCAGGGCTTTCTCAGGAGACTGCACGAGAACCCTGGCTTTGCCTGCAGTGTCTGTGAGTAAGGAAGGAGAACAAATGTGTTAAGCCTGGCAGGGGAAGTACAAATGAAATGTGTATTGCTTGACTGTGTGTGCCTTGCATCCTGACTTGTTGCATTAGAGCTCCCAATTCTCGCACCACTCCTTCATCACACCCAAGTATAAATCCCCAAGGACAGTTGTTCGCCCTCTCCCATGGCCTAGGCATGTGGTCTGTCATGTCCATGGGTGCTCCTGAGTTGTGCTGCTTTTGTCTGAGGCTTGTGAGCTCCTTCTGTGGAAGAAGGCCTTCAGGCCTTTACCTCATGCCAGAACAAACCCTCAGTGTGCTGGTGGTTTGTCTGTTTGTCTGCCTTATCTCTTGGCCACCTGCTCTTGTTCTCCCTTGTTCAGTGACAGGAGGAAGCCACCTTGGTGAAAACAATGTTTTCATATGCCGAGGCACAATCGGAACTAATAGGAATGGAGTAAATCCCTCCCAGCACTTCCAAAATAAGTTAGGGCTTAGAATTTTACGCAGAAACGATCTACCATGTTGTTAGTTGCTGGCCAGGAGCACATTTGGCTTCTAGATATAGCATGGGCAGCTTGGACTAAATTTACTTTCAAACATTAACATTATAAAGTTCTTCAGAAAGTGCATGATGGTAACAATCCCTTCCTAAAACCGAGAAAGAATAAAGTGACGAATGACAAGGTGAGGAAGGTTTGTATCCTTCAAGCCAACATCTTTTCTGAGACATAAACAAGACATGTAATAGCTTCTAGGATATAACACACTTACTGACCTGGTCAGGAAAATGAGAATTCCAAGATTAGCTGAGTAATCTAAAATAATTTTAGTCTTTTTGTTAAATTTTGTCAGAATTAACTATAGGTATAAATTATTTTCTTTTTCATTTCTGGTTCCTGTAGAGGGTGTTGAAGTACTTCTTAATGCAGTGTCTGCATGTGCCTGTTTTGGTGGTTCATAAAACTGCAGATATATTAAAATGTGTCTTCTGAAACCACAACTCTGCTTTCAGTTCTTTGCTCAGGCTTTTTTTTCAGATCTTTTTTCCTCTGTTTACACAGAGATGTTATTGAACTGGAGACCTGAAATGCAAGGAGCACTGTATTGAGGAGGCCACCATCCACATTTTGGCCCTTTAAAATTAAACTGCAACAGTCTAATTTCTTTGGAGCACTCCAGCTCTGCTGGGCTGTTCAGTTCAGGGGCTGCAGCACCCCTGGGATCCTTGAAGACTCTGTCCCTTCTGACAGTCAGGGATTTGTCACCTCTCAGATCATTTTTGGCATATCATCTCTCACCCACGGTAAACACAGCAAAGCCCATCACTCTTCATTAGCACCTGGCAAGGAAAGAGAGCAAGCACAAAATGAACTTGGTGCACTTTGTGGCATTGTCCTCAAGCCTTGGCTTGGGAGCTGATGTGCTGAGCATAATACAGCCATTACTTGCAATAGAACAGTACTGGAGGGACTATTTTAGGTGCCATATAATTTACCCATAGTTAGGAACCAGAAACACATACATTTGAAAAGAAAATACTGCATTTGAGAATCAGTGTCTCTGTGCCTTAACGAACACTTCCAAATTTTGCCATCTTCATCTTCCTGGAGACTTCAGGTAGGCAGTGCAGTTACCAATGTACCAGAGTGTGGGAAGGAAGCGCTCTAAGTGAAATCTCTTTTAGATATTTCCCTAAATAGATATATTTTAGCTGTTCCTTGGCATTTTCCAGACTTATTTTCTATAGCTTTATGAAGATGGCTGCTTAGTAGAAGTTCCTTCCACAGGTAGTCTGGAAAGGCAAGATCTACAAAGTGCCTCGAACATTGCTTTATTCTGTCATACAGTCATATGAGACAACAGCCCAAACTTATTTCAAAATTAATAACCTTGCCTTTTATTCACTCTTATGATTTTCTCACTGATGAAGCCATGATTTTAATGTGTATCAGAAATGAATGCATATTGATTAACTTCAAAGAACCTTCCTTACTGCATAGGTAAGTAATTTTGCCTTAAAAATAGACGTTTCCTATTCCTTCATGCATGCACTAGACATCTGTAGTTTTAGTTTGCTGACTGCTTAGATCAAAAAGTCCTTAAGCCATTTTCTGAAAGCTTTTTGTTGCTTTTGCTAATAACTTGCCAACAACAACCAGTCTTAAAACAAAAATATATCCAAGTGAATTTCAGTAGACAAAGATTTGGTTTTGCATAGCTAGTCCAGCTCCTCAGTCAGATGCACTGTATAATAACTCAGGCTGTTCCTTCAGATTATTTTGGGAGTTTTACAGTAGTTTATGTAAGAAAGCCATCTGCAGCTAGTAAACCTGGGTTTGTGCACATACCCTGCTTAGTGAAATATCACTGCCTCACCTGCCAGAGGTACAATCACAAAGACAAGACATCAAAGTGTCAGTTCAAGACTTGCTCTGGAGTCAAAATGAAGGTTACATTAATAGAATACCCGGTCTTTTGGACAGAAGAGCCACAGACAGGTGGGTTGCAAGCCTAGTCATCATTTTCCTTTGTGCACATTTTGCTCATACTTCTGCAACGCTTTGCTCACCCCAGCTCCATAGGTTACCTTGGCTCAGGCAAATAATTCTTTAACTAGACTTCAAGCAGCACCCTGTGCCAATAGACAAGTGTTTGTGCATCACTGGAAACAAAGTACCAACAGGCACCTTTTATAATAACTGGAATGTTGTCTATCAGTATTCTGATATTGTTGTTTTCTCTGCTGCAGTCGAATCAAAAAAGTTCATAGCCCCGACACTGTTCTCTGCCTGTTTGTTGCACTGAGGGAAAGGAGAATAGGGGTTCATTGGCTAATTCATTCATCATCATGGATTTGAGGTACAATTCCGTAATGTCTCCCAAAAAAGCAGCTCCTTTGGCAAAGTCTCTCTTCTCCTGGACATCTCCACTTAGGTTTTTCTCTCTTTTGCCTTTAATGGGAAACGTTTCAAGTCCCATAACTGCTGAATCAGTATGCATGCCTGCCAAGTGGCAGTGGCTTTGTAAAATCTCCTTGTAATCTACTCCATGGACATGATATTTATATTAAAAGTAGGAATGCTCAGTTCATTGCTATTAGTGTTGGTGCCTTTGTGTGGCAGGCAATTATTAGTATATTTTTCAATGTCTTTTCCCTGCTTTGGGAGCCACCCTAAATTGTTTTTGCGGCCAAGGAGCCTCTCCATCAGTTCAGATCTGTCCGTTTTCTTATAAACTCATTTTTTATTTACTCAGAAATCTGCTGTTTCCCAATGAGATCGTGTCTCAGCTTTTGTCCTGAATCTTTGAATTACCAGAGAAGATGAGTCTGCTCTGATAGGTTTTAGTCATTCCTATTTTTCAGCTCACTTCCCAGACCTATCACAATCCCCATGGTTCTGGCTATACTAATAGATGTGCTGAACCATCCTCTCACACTGAGCTGAACTGCCCACATGCACATTGCAAAACTTTGACTGCTTCAGTCTTTATGACCCTCCATTTTTGAAATGACCTATCGTAATGACCCTGGTAATTTCCAAAACATACATGGAAATCGGAAGACCCCAGGCGGTCACTCCCAGTAGCAGATTGTTTTAACCATTTAGCGCTGTAGACCATCTAGGGACATTTCTGACATCTGAGAACATCTCTGGGCATGTATCATTTCATTCTTCTAGTTGCAGCCTGCATGTCTGAAAATAGCTGTTTCACAGTCTTGCTCTTCCTAGAAATATTCATTTATGAGATTTCCCAATGGGGGGTTTTCCGGAAATAACATCTAAGGTTAGCATTTTTTCTGCTGCAAATGCTACTGGTATTTACTGTTCATCTCAAATTTTAAATGCACAGAGTCATTGGTGATTGCTGCCAGAACCTCCTCACCTCTGTTTGAGGATATCCCAGAGGCACATTTCAGTGGACACAGGACACTGGTGACCCTCTTGACAGTCTTCCTCTGCCTCAGAAGCTGAGGATATTTCTTTGCCCACTGTATTCCCCTGGTGTACCCAGTTCCGTCTATCTGTTGCAGACTTTCTTTGATATCCTTCCTACAACTGGATGAAATCTGTTAACAAAACTATTCTTTCCTTTGTTTCTTGATTTAAGAGATCACCCTCAGCAATTTACATACCTTGGGTCTTGTCCTCCTGGGGGGCTGAATTTTACCCATGCAGCAATTGGATGCTCAAACCCAAGACGACCTTCAAAGGACCTGACTCGTGCTCCTAATGAATTAATCTGGGCACCAAAGGCCTCATTCTCTCCCAGCACTATTTTGAATGATAGTATTCAAGATTCCACCAAACCCAGCTTTACCACCCCAGTTCCTGGGAGTGAAACAACCATTTGCAATCTCAATATTCTTTCATAGCTATGTTAGCAACAATCCATCTCATTCTATTGCTGCCTGCATTTTATTAATACTTTTCCAAGTACAAGCAGGCATCATTGCTATGAACAAACCGTAATTCATACAAGACAATTCCTTGTCTCTGTCATTTCAGGTCTTAGTGTTGATCTGTGTGCTTTACTTTTCAGTCTGTCTTTATCTATTGATTAGTGATGCCATTGGGAGAGATCTCTGCCCACTTTCTGAGCCCTTCCAGTCACGGTCTGACAAGTACTAAACATGTCTGAGTTAGTCGTCTTGTGCTATTAAAATTTAAAAAAAAAAACCACCCTTTTCCCTTGATTCCTTTTAGCTCTTCTTGTGCTTCAAGAAGCCCCCTTGCAGCCTTTCAGTTAAATCTTCGGCCTTAAAACCTTCCCTTTTTCTTGCCACGGAGTTTTAATGTCACTTAGGAAGGCATTTCATTTCTAGTATGGCCCAAGTGTGGCCTACTAGCTGGCCTACTGACTTCTATAAAAACAGATTCTCCTGCATCAGACGTACACTTTCAAGGTCAAAATTAATCCCCTGGTATTTAATTTGATGAATTAAGCCCTTTATTAAGTCCTTAAATAACTCTTTCAGGAGTAACTTAATACTGAAATATTTCTACCTTATGGTGGAAACCACAAGAAGATGAATCTTTTCCCAGGGGTGCCCTGATATTTCTATATTTCCTTTACTTATCAGAATGAAGTAGCTGCCATCACTCCCTTCCCTCTCCCAAGTCTTATATATCAGAATTAAGCTGCTTGCCAAAGGTTAACCCTCTGGAGGCAGAGATACCAATGGAAGGGAGGAAAAGCTGTAGCAGTGGCCAGTTTGATCATCACCCATATAAATAACTGAGCTCATAGCAGTGGCTTGCTTGCCAAGTGAACCTCAAAGTGCATCTGAGCCAACTTCTAGGATATACTGGAGAGGTGTTGGTACTTGTGACCTATGTTCAACAGGACGCTGAGTATCAGGATAACCCTGGCTGTACTGTCCAAAAGGCTCCTGGCACATTGTGCAAGGCTAAGAAGAGGTGTAATTCCAGATGGGGGGAGATAGCCAGCAGGGGCCAATGGCTGCACAGGGACTGGCTGGGCATTGGTCAATGGGTGGTAAGTAAACGCGTTATGTATCGTTTTATTACTTTCTCGTTTTTTGTTATCTCCCTTTTCATTACAATTGCTTTTAGTAGTAGTACTAAACTTTATTTCAATTATTATACTGTTCTTATCTCAGCCAACAACATCATGGTTAAGTCACACCACCATATTACATTATTTTCTGGTATATTATTGTTATTAAATAATATTACGTAATAATGTCACAGAATAGTTGCAGGCACCACTGGATATGGTCTAGTCCAATCACTCTGCCTCAGCTGGAGTAGATTACCTGGGACTTCATGAAGGAACAGTATTAGCATATACTGATTTACTGTGGAAGAGCCATTTGGTAGTCATGACCCTGATGTACATGAATTTACAGCATTTTCAGGATCAAAAGAAGCAAGAACACTCAAAGTAGCAACAACCGCCTTACAGCTTTTAAATTTTGCACAGGGGAGCTATATAAAGGAGAGGATGCTTATTAAGAAAGTGTTTACAAGGGCACTGAATCTCTGCACACAACTTTAGTACCAGGTAAGAGTACCATAGTGGAGGAAAAAAGCAAATGCTTTCTGCTAATCAAAAAAGATTTGAGAAAGCGCAGAAGGAAGGCAGCATGCATAGACACCACTGAAAGGAATCCTGTTACAGACAAGAAGACTTCCTTTGAGCAGCTGAAGTTGTGCCCAAATAGGGTGAATGGGAAGATCTGTTTGCTGTAATTAAGTGCAAAAGTGTAGCAAGGCAGGCCAAGAAACTTCCTCCTAAACATCCCCCCTTCCAAATTCAAATAATCCAGGGAATTATTTACTAAAATCAATTAATAAATCCTAAAACCATCTCAGGAGCAGAAAGCCTGTCAGGAGTTTGTTTCAGTAGCTCAATGATTGGAGTGTGAAACATGCAGGGAAGAAAAAGCCACAGACAGAAAAAAAAAGTATTCATACTTTTTGGATCTATCCACTGAAGAAGAGTCTTAGAGTCTTCTATCCAAGGAGAGTGGATAGCCCTTCTTGCAGAGAATGTATCAGTGGACATATCTCAATTTTAACCAAAAGTGTCTTGGAACAAGCAGACAGTATTAACATTAATGAGTCCCCATTGCTTGATGGTTTTTATCCAAAGTGCACCCAAGAAGCTCCAGGCAGAAAGTGCTGCATTTCTCACTGTAATGTATAATGTTGCACTTAGAGCTGTCTTCCTACCAAAGGAATGAAATAGAGTTAACGTGAAAAATTAAGCTACTAGTTTGGAAACCTGGCATGTGTACTGGGCAAATTACTAGTAATGCTCTTAAAAAAACATAGAGAACTAGTGGATAGATTCATAAACCAGACAGTGTGAGGAAGAACTTTTTTCTAGTGAGGAAGAAATTTTACAGTGGTAAATTGTGTCACAAAAAATATATGGAGTTCCTCTGAATGAAAAGTTATGAGAATAAAGGAGGTCTGGATTCAGCATATCTGATGATGTCTAAAGAATACAGGAGAACCTAAATGTAAGCCTTTCAAGCAACTGAGCAGCTAGCGCATAGAAGGGAAGGTCCTTGTGTTGATAATCAGGAGGAAACTTAGAAGAAAAAAGTAATTTTTTAGGGCAAAAAGGGGGTTGCCACTGGTGTGTTCCAGAAGTCTTTGCTGGGACTTAACTGTTCCACATAATAAAATAACCTAGAAAAGAAGGTAAAAGGTGAGGAGAAAAAATTTGAAGATGATATGCAGAATTCTTTGCTATTCTGCAAAATAGCAAAGATGAGGATTGACTTTGAAGAACTGCACAAGCACCATGTGAGTATGAATAATGGAGCAATTAAATGACACATGAAATTTCATAGAGACAGATGCAAAATGATGCACATCAGAAGCCTCCATGTTTGGCAGCTATTACGGTATGTGATCTAATTCTGCAGCACTTATTTTCCATGATATGTACTTATTCAAAGGAATTCTTCTGTGCAAGATGTTGGGTTGCCAAAGGCTGACATTCATTGGAGGAAAACCCATCAAGGGTTATTAAATCTCCAGACTGTTCTCCTGCAGCAAATCTTTAAGCAAGAATTGTAGACAGCTGAAAGACTGTCCTAGAGAAACATTGCTACACACTTGTTATTTATTGAACTGCTCCACGGGCATCCTTGATTTGTGCCTGTCACAATCAGGGCGCCAGGTAAAGTGAGCATCTTGACTGATTTTGTGTGGCCTTTCTTGACATCTGACTTTCTTTTGCAATGATATGAAGAATGTGTGTGTACATCCATAGGTTTGATCTTCCAAAACCTGGTCTTCAGGATAAACCTTTTTTTTTTTTTTTTAACAGTCGGATGGCAGCAGTATGTTGGATATATCATCTCTTTTATTTTCATCTCTGACACCACAAAGAGCTTTTCCCAGGCACACAGAAATGGCTGAGATACATTCTTATTGTATAGCTTATCATTCTGCATGGTTTAAATAAGGCTACTATTGTGCACTATCAAAGGCAGTCACTGCTTTCTAGCTACAGTCTCTCCTGTTGCTGGTGAACACAAGCATGGCCTGGTGGTCACCCAGCAGTGAGTTAATACATATGAACCAGCTCTTCAACACTAGTCTGATTTCTTTCTTCCTTCCATTGAAGAGTCGCATAAAGGGAAGCAATATATTTGTGTTTCTGTGGCTATGGCCTGCAGACATTGTATATTGTATCTCAAGAAAGAGCCAAACATAATTTGGATGGTGTCTTTATAAATGTGAATCCTAGCTGTGGCTAAGATTTCTTGTGCTGAAGCAAAGGAAGATTTCATTTTAAAATATTTTAAATTGTGTTAGGTTTACTACAGTTTGCCATTTCAAATAGAAAAGAGCCTCTACAGCCCATTTGCAAACTCTTGACATAGCAAAATTGTGCTTTCGTCTTTTGGATAATTCCAGCACTTCAGTCTTACAATTCCCGTTCTAATATGTGTCAGCAATACAAGTGATGGATCTATGCACTAGAGAGATGAAAAATGAACAGAAAACATCCCTAAAGTGGGAGCATGCAGTTTCCTCAGCCAATTTGCTTACACCAGCAGATGTTTTCAGTATTGCCTGTCAAAGGGAAGCAGAACATTCCAGTGTTATATCGGGTGGATATTGTACATAATGCTGCTTTGCAGAGATGCAAGCAGAGGATATTAGACCTAGGAATTTTGCTTGACAAAAGGCAATGTTTCTGATACGTAAAAACTACTCTATTACCTACAGAGGCTATAGTGACCATGCTTAATTATTACAAAAGAAAGTAAGACAAGATACTGTAGGCAAATTAGAAGATTTGGTTTATTTGCAAAAATTGTCTTTGCTTAGTGGTGAAACGAAAGGTTTAAATTATAATGTAATGTTGCTAATACAATATAAGTGCTAATACAAATTTGCTAGAAGTAATTTAGCTAGCTCATAGGAATTATACTTACTATTCTACTGAATGCACTTAGGAGATACTCAGGAAATTAAAATGTAGAATGGAGCAAATGAAGTGCAAAAGACATATTAAAGGTCTTGTTCTTTGGAGCTTTCCTCAGTGATGTTTTTTAGAGTCTGCATCATGTAGTTCTACCAAGTCATTATCAGATACAAAAGGTAAGTCGCTGCCTTGATTTTAAAGCATATGAACTTCATCTTATTTCCTCTTTACATAAGCCTTTGACTTTCTGTAGTAGCTTTAGTGTCACAAAATAACCCAGGAAAGTTTGAGCATCTCATGCAGATGTGATGGGCCTCAGTCTCACTCCTGTCTTGTGCGTGGGTACTAGAGATTGGAGCAAAAAAGAAAAATTACATTGCTCGGCACTGAGAAATGGAAAACAACAGTTTGTCAGTCAGAGACATAATTTACACTGGTAAGAGTTTTCCTTAGCCCAGCAGGCTGCCACATACATCCCACAAGTGGGTCAGAGGTCCCACTTGGCAAGTGATGTTCTGATCATAGGGAAATCAGGTGAGCTCGTGAGAGATTCCTGCAGCAGCAGTGGTTGTCTGATGCGTATCAGGGTCTCACTGGGAGAAAGAACAAGATCTGTGAG
The DNA here is from genome assembly GCA_013397775.1 of Eulacestoma nigropectus. Classification (NCBI taxonomy): domain Eukaryota; kingdom Metazoa; phylum Chordata; class Aves; order Passeriformes; genus Eulacestoma; species Eulacestoma nigropectus. The sequence continues at coordinate 479,249 of VZTE01003323.1, read as the reverse complement.
ACAAAAGCCATGAGATTTCATCTGAACTGGAAATCTACTGACAGCCTGCTGTGTGTTTTGCCTCTTGTCTCTCAGCCAGGCAAGATGTTGTTGAAACCAGTCTAGCATGTAGAAAGCAAGAGCGAGGATAAATGTTCTAGGCAAACACAGCTTTCACCTGGGAATCCAGGATCAGCCTTGTTGCCAGCAGAGTACAGCATGACACCATGGAAAAGGGATGGTAACTGAAGATGTCACCAGGGCAGGGCAGCAGGGCAGACTACACAGACCTTTCAGTGGAACCATCTCATCTGCCTGAGGATATGGCTTTTATGGAGTTGCAACACAGATTCAAAACCTGAGGGAGCTGAGTGGGCAGATGTTTTGGCCAATGTTCCCACTTTAGAGTGGCTTCTGCTTTGCAGCCGTGAAAGTGTGTTAGCTGAGCTAACAAGAAGCCTGAGTTGAGAGGAGGAGACTGTGTATAAGCTGCACTAACACTTAGTCCCCTTGTGGCTCCTCCTTGTCCTAGAATTAGCTATACCAAAGCTTCATGTACCTGGTTCTGTGAAGAGCCAAGATGAGCTAATTTTGGTACAGACAGTGAGTCCTGCTGCAGCTAACTAGGGCTAGAAAGAGTACATTTTCATTGTGTCATTCTCTTTAATGAGAAATAAAATATGAGCTAATGCAGGAGTTCCTGGGCATGAGAAAGCATTATTACATATAAAAACTTCTCTGCTTTGCACCCAGTCTATTATGTGAAAAATGAGTCATATTTTTGAAAGTGGCTGATAAGAAAAGTTGTGGCTGAGGGACTCTGAGTACAAAAGGAAGCAGATGGACGGGTGTTGGAACATGCTGAACAAACAGCTTACTTCATTTTGTTTATTCTCTTCCAAATGATCAGTCACTGGGTGTTGAGAAAGTTGCATAAAACTAAAACCATTGTGCTAATTCTTCTCTGGTGGCGTGCTGTGTATTTGCAGAGAATTACAGCTTTGGTCTTGTAGCAACAGCAACAAAGTGGAAGAAACATCTCTGCCAAACAAAACTGCATGAATCTCTTTATTTCTTCTTCCAGCAAAAGACCAGTCAGCCTCTGCCCAGCTTCTCCACATTGCACTGAGGACTCTGAAAGCAAAACATGAGGTAGTTTAATCATCACTGTAAAACTCTATGCAAGATGGACTGATCATCCAGTTGTGTAGCCAGCCCATGTCAGGCTGCTCAGAGCTGCCCAGACTGGTCCCAAACACTGCTTGAGCTGGTGAACAAGGTCGGCTGACGACAACCAACCACAAAGAGTAGTGCTGATATTGGAAATGAGTTAACTAATTTTAAATTAGTTGTTTTAATTATTCATAAGCAGTGCCCACTTGTAGCCAGCCCAAGTTGAATTTCTTTTTCACAGACTCTTATTGTTACTTTGATCATTAAATCAACAAAACTTGGAGCTTGCTAAACTTACCCTGGTAAGCTTCAATAAACAAAGCCTGAGGGAGTTGAAGATTGGATATCTGGGATCTTAAATTTATGGCCCTTCAAGGACATGTTGGAGTAACCAGAAGATACAGAGGAGATTACAGCCTGGAGAGTTGGAGATTCCTTTTCTGAAAAAAAAGTTGAAAAGAGGGTTGGAAAAAATGTGGACTCATTACCATAAGGAGTGAGAGATCAATAGTCAATAGAGGATAGAATACTAATTAATAAAGAAAATTATGTAACTTAGAACCAATGAGCATTAATGTCTTTGTTTGCTAAAAGTATATAAATATATAAATAAATAAGTGAAAAGTCTTGAAGGGGGTGCATGTGGCTGGAATGATTTGCTGCACATCCTGACCCAAATAAAGTAATGCCTAACTTGCTAGCTCTTATAAGATAGCGTTAGAGGGTTTAATCTATCCAGACAATTTCAGTGATACTGAAGTGCCCCTGGGCTTGGTGCCTGAGCACATGATGCAGGGGAGTTCACCCTGGGCTTCTCTTGTCTTCTGCAAAGAAACCCAGAGTTCACAGAAACACAGAATTGGTCAGGTTGGAAAGGTTCATAGTGGGACATCTGGTCCAACCTCTGTGCTCAAGCAGGGTTGTCCTAGAGCACACTGCACAGGATTGCATCCAGATGGTTCTTGATTGTCTCCAATAAAGGAGCCTCCATAACCTCTCTGGACAATCTGTTCCAGTGCATGGTCACTTGCAAAGTAAAGAAGTTCTTCCTCACATTCGGGTGGAACTTCCTGTGCATCAGTTTCTGGCTGTTGCCTCTTGTCCTATTGCTTGGCACCACTGAGAACAGCCTGGCATCATCCCTTCAGACACTTCTATGCATTGATTAGGTCCCCTCTCAGCTGTCTCAAGGCTGAACAGGCCCAGCTCTCTCAGCCTTTCCTCACAGGAGAGATGCTCTGGTCCCTTAATTATCTTTGTCGCCCTATGCTGGACCTGCTCCAGGAGCTCCCTGTCTCCCTTGTGCCAAGGAGCCCAGAACTGGACACAGCACTCCAGATGTGGCCTCAGCAGGGCTGAGTAGAGGGGCAGGATCACCTCCCTTGACCTGCTGGCAATGCTCTTCCTAATGCATCCTAGGATTCTGTAGGCCTTCTTGGCCTCCAGCACACTTTTGGCTCATGGGCAGTTTGTTGTCCACCACAATTTAAATGTCTAAGGTAAAGGGAAATGATTGCATTAATCAGCTCAGCACGGCAACTTCCCAGAGAGCAGCAGATTGGGATGTGTGGGTGATGGATTTCTCTTAGCACTGAACAATCCCCCTCCTGTAATGGTGGAGGACCCTGCCACCTCAGAACTTACCCTTCCCTCTCCCACTCGTGTCACCACCACAGCCAGCCTTGCTTAGATAGTTTTGTTTTCAGTATATGACTGTCAAGAGGATTTCATGAAATCATGTCACAAAAACATGTAGCCTGTGACAAAGATGAGCTTAAATGAATTCTCACTTTTATCTGGGGGGATGCTAGTTGCAAACTAATTACAAAAGAAATATGTCTTCCTAGCAATTTTAAAGGCTAAAAATTCATTTATAAATGGACCTTTTTTTTTTCAATGTATTTATGGCCCATCACTGACACATGGATATTTTCCTGAAATTCCAAGCAAAAAAAACCAGGACAAAAGGTCATGTTATGATCTCTTTCAAAATCACATCTACAGATAATTTTATATGCCATTATAAAATACAGCTTAAAAAAACATCAAACTGCACACAATAAACCATTTCCCAAAGTCATTAGATTAGAAAATGTGTCTACTGAGATCTAATCTCATCTGAGTTTTATCTGAAGAAACATCATTAAAATCCAGACCAAGGACAAAAATTTAAACTTACTTTTTGTGTCAGCAGCAGCCAGTGCCTGGAGGAAGAACTTCCCACATGCTCCAGGGAGAGAGACCTCTGGCAGGTGGAACCCATCAGCCTCAGATGACAAGAGCAGGGGGCTTATGTCCCACATTGTGGTGTCTCGTAAAGTTTTTGCTAACTATCATTGATAAGTACATTGACATGAAAGTGGACTTGGTGGTAGTGGGTTATGTGGAAGGACTTGCAGGTTGTATCTTACAGTGGTGTTTGGCCACTGGATATAAGAAGCAGAGCATCTACATCTGGGCATTCTGATGTTAGAATATTGTCTTTGGATTTTATCTAGCTCTTGGGTCAGGGATATCGTGAAAGAGTCATTAAAGAGAAAAAAGGAAGCTTGTTTTGCTTTGAGTTTCTCTATTTGTACTGAAGGAGAGTTCAGCAGAATTCTCAGGTTTCACAGAACTTTTAATATGTGGTAAAGACAGACCAAAATACAGCACTGTGTGCATGCATGCATACATGTGCCAAATACAATTAAAAAGTCTTTGGGAGAGCAAATCTTAAGAAAGAGGTAACTAGATTCATTGCCAAATCCTTCAAATTCCGTGCTTTCATTATCTCGCCAGTGTGCAATCCTGTAATGTCTAACACACAAACCAGAAATAATAACATGAGCAGAAAACAACTTTGGCATCATGGTGATTGCTAGGTAAAGAAATGGCTGCAGAAAGGTTTTGAAAGGTACATTACATGGAGAAGACAGAGTATACCTGACATGCTGACAAGCTTGCACATGTTAGATCTGAAATGCTTTTAGCTAGCTGAAGGAAAAAGAGTTGGTTTTTTTTTCCAGTCATGGTTTCTGAGTCTGTCTTATTTAGGTTTTAATCCAAAAAGACACTATTCTTTCCAGTGACTTCAATGGGTTTTAGATTAAGACCTTAGAAGATGTTTGGTGTTTTGTCCTGCTCCAGTTCAGTCTTTTCAGAATCAAGGATTGGATTGATTATTCTCTGGGAAGAGCATTAATGCTCCCAGCTGCCATCGTCTCCACAGCTTTTGGAGACAATCAATTTTTCCCAAGGCCCACAGCCACCTTTGAAGAAACTGGAAAAAAACATTACTAGTTTTAGTGCTTCATAGTTAAAAAAGAACAGTTTATTTTACTTAAAGACATCATTAGATGTCTTTTTCCATTCCAGCTATATATTAACACTCCTCCACTCTCAACAGTATTTTAACGAGGAACTGCAAACAAATAAGAAAGGACCACAGGCAATTAAAAAATATGTCATTACTAATGTTGCAAAACACACAGCTTGAAAACTGTCTGTGCTTTTCCTTTCTGTAGAATTCCTTTTAAAATTGCCCTGGTTTCTTCCCCCTTCTTCATGCAGCTGTCACTTTCTTCTTCCCATCCATCCAGCCTTATGGCTGACAGCAGATGAGCTACTAACATTGGATGCTGGTTTTTTCTGGATTGCACAGAAAATGAATGTAGGCTTGTAATTTTGGTCTCTGCAAATATGTGTTAGTAGGCTAAGCTGCCGTGTTGAAGTCATGCAGTGCTAAAATCTTCAGTGGAGGTAATCCCTTCTGTTTGACAGATCCATTTTTACCAAAAATCGTTTGGCATGAAAAAAAAGTGAAACTAGAAGTTTGTGCCTCCAGACAGCAAAACATTGACTGAGCAACTGGAAAAATATGCAGGCTCCTTCACCTGGGTTGCCTGGGAGACCTGATATCTCACCCCAGCTCTCCTGGTGCTGGGGATTTCCATGTCTCCCATGCACAGTCCTTGTGTGTCTGGGAAGCTGAGACGCTGGAGCTGCTGTGCGAGAGTGTTCATGCTCTCTGAGCTGATGAACTCTTAGGACTCTGCTGGGCTGTGTGCATCCAGCAAGACCCATGTGGGTTCCGGGTGCTCTCGGCCCCTCTGCTGAGGTGTGAAGCAGATGAAACTGCCCAGGGAGACTGCGGTGCTGGAGGGATGCACCAGAAAAGGGGGTAGGGATGGACCATTCTGAGACAGCACTTCACCTGACTGTAGGGTGGCACAGCACTGCTGGAGGGGGGGGCCTGGAGCACATGATGGCATGACGTATATTTGGGATGTCCAAGGTGTCCTACACAGGGAGTGTGGTACACAGGCCCCTTGACTGGCACCCCTAGCAGGTAGTGCTCAGCCCAAAAGGACACTTGAACTAGCCTATAGTAAACATCGAAAAGGGGAAGGAGAGTATAAATTTTTGCTTCTACTTAGCCTGGAGTACTTATTTCAGACCCAAAATCTGGCTTCTTCACACATTTGGAGCCCTCCTCTGTGGGCAGTACCCCTGTGCAGGACTGGAGGGCATGTGGTTTTATGAGGAAGGGGAAGGAATAGTATGAGCAACCCCCTCCTGCATTTCTGTCTTGAAACTGGGCTGTTGTGGAGCCAGAAATGCAAAAGAGAACAGAAACAGAGGCAGGATTGAGACTAGCTGCAGCCCAGAGGGGTCATTTGCACTCTGCTGTGTCCTCAAACATCTATGCATTTTAGGGACTCAAGATTCAGAAATAGTCTAGGCTCTTAACTGCTGTTGAATATGTGATATGCACGCAGCATCTTGTGATGAAAGTCTTTGATTCTTCATGATAGTCTGAGATGTCTTCTCCAGAATCACTGAAGTTTTTATTAGTAAGAAATGTAATAAACTCCCCTCGGAAGCTGAGTCATACAGTGAATGTTTCTAAAAAATTCCAAGCAGTCACTCCGGATCTAGCTCATCAGGTGCAGGGTGAGTTGGCAGCCAACCTCATTTATTCAAAGCCAGGCTAAAAGCAAAACATAGAATTACTTTATGAAAGGGAGGAAGCAGTACTCTCCAGAAAGCAGGTCGTTTAAGAAGGTGAATGTGAGAAATTACCCAGGCAATGAAGATATTCATATCACATGGTGAAAAAGATGTTCTCAAAATATCTCAGGAAAATAAAACGTGATCAATGTCTTAACTTTTCTGCGTGTTTCAGTCTCTGATCCTGTATCTGAGAACAGGCTGCCTATCAGTCTCAAAGTGATTATCGACACATGCCTTGTGAGGGGGATGTCATCAGACTGGTACTGCAATGCCTAAATTAGTCTCTGCCAGTTGCAGATAAGATGCAGTCTGAGTTACCGGGGCATTGCCCAAGTGAAGACTGAGGCCAGAGCTGCCTTTTGGCAGTGGCCTCACTGGCTGAAGCAGCCGCAGCCCCTGATGCACGTCATGGCTCTTTCCCAAAGGACCCTGTCCACAGAGCTGCTCACAGGATCATTTCCACCCATGCGAGCTGGGTGAAAAGATGCGTCCTGTGTCAGGTGTCTATGGTACCTGCCTCAACAACTGGGTGGGGTTAGGGAGAACCTACGAGCCACTCTGCAGGCAGACCTTGGCAGACAGGGAAGCAGCTGGGACAGTAACCAAAGCAGCCAGCACAACCACAGCTGGAAGAGGGCACTTATTCCTGGGCTTAGGTGCCACAAGAGTTTGCAAACAGTGGTTTCAAGAGAGTCCTAATTAATTGTCACACTGCACCTTGAAAATTCACTTGATGTGAATCTCTACTGTGAAGCTTTTTAAGTTGACTTTGCTCTGTCAATTCAAACGCAGGCATGTATCAAAAACCACCTGTGCTCACCTTGGAGACCAGAAGAGTTAGACTAATTCTTAGCTAAGCTGTTTTTCTATGTCATTTTTCAGCTCCATGCTAAAAAAGAGAACCCACAGAGCTGCTTGTGGGTCTAGGGATTTGTGAGCTCTGGTGACACAAGCCTTTGCAGCCACTGCACGTTGCCACCATGACCCCACATGGGAGCACACCCAAAGCACTATAGTGGCTGTTCTCAAGTTTACATGTACAAGTGGTAAATAGAGGAGAGATTACAATCTATATCCAAAGCACTTTAGGGTGTAGATAACTGCAAGTGTGCATGGCAAGAAGGTTGGGTTTTTTTGGAAAGTCTCCATCTGCTGTGCTAAGCAGCCATGTGTGGACTCTTGACCTGCTGCCGATAAGAAACACAGCACAGCAACCGGAAAGCACTTGAATGTGTCCTGTCCACCTGCACGTCCTGACAGCACAGAACAGAAATAATCAAGCTTTCAAACTTACAGTGTGTATAGAAACCATTTCACAACAGCAGTAGGCTCAGAACTTCCATCTGTGCAGTCAGCATTGATCCACTAAGAAACCGAGGAGGAAGTAAGGCATTCACTGCAGCCATTTGCTCATGGCTTAACAGAGCTATATCTGTTCCTATAAAAATTCAAGGAAAATTAGTCCCTCAGCTTGTTAACTCAGCCTTGAATTACTAGTTGAATGAGATTATGCACCAAATCCCAGCAGCCTGTTTACAGTTTTGTTATTTATGTGTTTTCTGGAAGTAATCAAAACAAATATCCTCTCCCCAGTTCCAAGAACATCTTTAATGATTCATGCAAAGATTATATGGGCATTTCCTCTTAATATTTTGAGCAACTGTGACGAATGAAAGCACATATATAGAAGTGTGGACCCAAACACAGAAATTCAGAACGCTTCTCAATATGCCATGTAGCTGTAGAGCCTCTTTCATCGGGTGAAAGCAATGAAAGATTTCCCTGTGATTGCTAGCACCAGTCCTTGAGCTGAGAACATTTCTCTTTTAAGAATATGTAAGAACTTTTAATCAGGATTTACTTTCCTTTACCCTGTTCATGGTTTTTCTTTGGCTTCTGCATTAGTAGCGCTTGGTTTTTGCATCAAGTTTTTGTGGGTTTCCTTTCCATTAAAAATCCTGAAGTCTGTGAGCAGCAGCAAGAAGAAGAAGGAAGTACTGAACACACCAGAAGGCGCATGAGCTGAGGTAGGACGAGATTTGTCTACTTTCTCTGCTGTAGGTAAAATGGTTGCAATGATTAAAATACAACTTACTTTTCTTTCTTACTATTTGCAGTTAGTGTATTATTTGCCAGAAGCAGTGATAGTTGACCAAACTTCTCTATGACAAATCTGGTGTTGAGAAATTTTTTTGGCAGAAAAAAGAGTAGGTTTATGTAACTAGGATTGTTTGCCAGGTGGAAGATAACAATGAAGCTGTGGATCTGATTAAGTGAGCCTTGTTTTTTAACTAGATGAAAAACATGTATTTGGCTTATGGCGAACTTTAAAAATAAAAGGTGTTAAATGTCAGACTCTTGTTTTTTTTTCATTATTGTGCATTTAGAAAGGTTAATAATATGCCATGTTTTGATGAATTTAGTGTTAATTCTAAATATTGCATTTTTTTTTTCATTTATTCTTGGTAATGCTGCTCCTGAAGCACAAAGTGAATATTAGCAAGAAAGCCAGTGGGAACTTTAAAAAAACATGAGAACTTCTGTTTTTCTTGGAAGTGCAGTGGCACATGCAAGTGAGTTCCTCTATAGCAGCAATATTATAATTGCCTTCCTATTTGGGTAATAAACAACAGAGTCAGGTATCTGGGGTCCTCTTCAGACAAAGGGTTACTCTGATAGATGAAAAGATCATCTTTTTTCCCGGCATAGAAGAGGTTCTCTACACTTATCACTTTACATAGCAAAGTAGTATATTTTGATGGAACAGCCTGATTTCCCTATTTAACTTTGCATGTGAAGAACATCCTATTAAAATGAAGTTGTTTTGTCATTCCTCATGTTACAGTGAGTGCAGTGTTTCAGAGCAGGAGATCTCAGATCAGCAGTTTGGAAATGGAGAGTTTATTTACACTTTCAGAGACAGTGGAGGTTTCATATTTAGACCTTTAGCAGCAACACCTCTCCACCACACATCTTCAAAAGGACTGTGTCCTTCTGTCCAGGCATGGCACAGAAATCCATCCCATTCTCTGCTGAGATACCATATGACTTGATTGACTGCCCTCTGTAAGAACTGGGGTAGCCCAGGGCTGCTGACTTCTTTACTTGCCTCTCTCTGCACGTTCTCTAACTCCATAATCTCTGTTGTCAGTGTAGAGACAAGAGCTGCCCACTATGGGCATGCATCAAGATTTTACACAAGGTGACACCCTACTCTGTTCTCCATGGCCTTCTTGGTGGTGCCCCTCATTTTGCTGACAATATTGGTTGCTTCTGCTGCTGTAGCCAATGCAGAACTGACTTCAGCAAATGGTCGATGGTGGCAGTGCCAAGTGCCCTTTCCTGAATGCAACAACCAGTTTAAAATTCATATGATTAGGCACATTTTCCCCAGCATGCATCACCTTACATTAAAATATACTAATTCTCATCTGCCACCCTTCCAGCATCATGTCTGCCAGCCTGGAGAACTGTCATCTCCAGGTTGTTGATAGAGACATTGAATAAATCTAGTCTGAGTACCAAATCCTAGAGGACTCCATTGCTGCTTTATTGAGCCCCTACTTTGCTTCCTACACTTCAGCCAGCTTTCAGACCACAAAAGAACATGCCTTCCAGCTCTCTGGCAACTTAGGTACTTAAGAAACTTTTGTTGCAGAGCTATGTCGAAGGCTTTGACAAATGCAACTCTATAAATGCACACATATCATACAGTCATAGAATGGTTTGGGTGGGAAGGGATCTTAGAGATCATCTCATTCCAAATCCCCTGCCATGGGCAGGGACACCTTCCACTAGACCATGTTGCTTAAAGCCCCATTCAACTTGGCCTTGAACACTTCCAGGGATTCCATTCCCCCTTGTCCTATCACTACATGCCCTTGTGAAAAGTCCCTCTCAAGCTCTCTTGTAGGGCCCCTTTAGGTACTGGGAGGCTGTTCTAAGATCTCTCTGGGGACTTCTCCAGGATGAACAGCCCCAACTTTCTCAACCTGTCTTCACAGAAGATGTGCTCCATCCCTCTGATCATCCTCATGGCCCTGCTCTGGGCCCACTCCAGCAGGTCCATGATGTTCTTACGTCGGGGTTTCAGAGCTGACTGCAGTGCTCAGGTGGGGTCTCACAAGGGTGAAGTAGAGGGGAAAATCTCCCTCGGCCATATATGTACATCCATATATATGTATAAAATGACCACTGGGTCCCCTTCATCCATTGTCATCACAGCCCTTCAGTGGGTGAGTGAAACAGGATCTCCCTTTTCAGAAGACATAATGATTCTTTCTCATCAGACTGGCATTTCAATGAGCTCAGTGCCTTCATTCTTCATTACAGATGCCCCCAAAATGTCCCAGAGGAGGAAATCTGTCCCAGTGGTCACTAGTTCCCAGCACTGATGACCAGCTCATGGCTTTGAGCTGCCTTATCAAGCCTTTCTTGTAAATGAGAGTTGCACTGATGACACATCAGTCCCCTGGCACTGTGCCTGATTACAATGGTGGGTTACGTGCCTTGGCCATCAGTCTCACAGTTGAGATCCTTTAGGACACTGATATGAGTGCCATCTGGTCTCAATTACTTATTGGCCTCCCACTTATCTGGTTGGTTTAATATTTCCTGCCCACATCTGTCAAGTGGAACTTGGTCCTCTGACCTTTTTACTGCACCAGACATGAAAATATCTCAACATCTTTGGTCGGGAAGAGTGAATTCCCTGAGTTTTCCTGCTATGACCTTTTCCCTAGAGATCTTTTGCCACCAAGCAACTCTGCCAGTTCCCAAGTGGTTTTCATCTTTCAGTAGGTTTACAAAACTTACTGTCAACCAGAACATCCTTTACCAGAAGCTCTTCACTATTTTTTTTCTTTAATGCTCCTAGTTTCCTCTCCACATTTGATCTGTCATGATACAGACTTTCCCATTCTCCCCATTTTTACAAGCCTTCTGCTTTCCAAATGGAGATATTTTCCTTATAATAGTCTTGGTAACTATTTTGCTGATAGACATTGGGCTCAATATTTCTTGAAATGCCTATTTCTTTTGGAATGTAGGCTTGTTGAATTTTCTGTTTGTTTTCCTAAGCAGCCTCCAAATTTATGGAGGCTTCTTCCTTTTGGGACTGCTTCTCTGTTTCACAATGCTGCTGAGCTCAGCTCTACTGTGATTAAGAGTACAGAGCTCCCTCCACCAAAATCTGCTTGAACCAGGGCTTGTGCAGCACTAAAGATCAAATGGCGTCTTGTAGAGGTAGCACACCAAGGTAGAATGCCATCTCGTGTTGTGGATTTGTTTGCAGGACTAATTATTCTAGTGATGCCATGATGATTTTTTACCTTTTCTTTTATATTGCTTTTACATACCCTTTTATATAGCTTTTATGTATCCTCAGTGCTCCTAGCATGCATACTTGTAATTCTTTAAGTTTGATAACTTAGCATAGTTCTAGCATTTTGTTAAGCTAGGAGACCAAACATCCTGGAGGCCTCGCAGCTGGAGGCCAGAAAGTCCTATGCTATCCTGAGAAACCGCGGTCCTCTCTAGAACATATCCTGTAAACTAAGATAAGCCCATTCAGGGGGGAATTCCTCGGGATGGGGGGATATCACGCTATTCATTTAAGTTTTTCATTGGGGAATCTTTGATAGATATGCTAATTTTCAAGGTCTATAAATTGTATACGCGATTTATCTTGTGAGTGCATTTCGGCACATTCCACCTCGGCAAAGTGGTGCACCTTTAAGGATCCTTAAATAAATACTGAGGAAAAAACCCCTTTTTCCCTTAACCATGTCTGGCTCTTAATTTTAAGACCAGGGAAAGGCAACACTAGTGTTGCGGTGGTTCATCCCACCTTCGGTGTGAGTGACACCGAGTGGGTGGATTACCCCACCCAGGATTCTGCCCCTGAGGGCGGATCCGAGGGGAAATCTGTGGCATAAGGCTTACACCCCTTAAATGTCACTCACACCCCGTCTCCTGCCCTGTGCTGGAGCCTCCAGTATCCCTGGGCTCGGACAGGTCAGCTTGTTTTAAAATCCCCTCCAGCTATACTGCTATTGGTTAGTTTAAAGTTGTTTCTCCCCTAATATGTTTCTATTAGTTACTTGCCAAGTCTCATTACGTTTTAATTGGTTACCTTTGTTGTACCTCCCTCTCTCTGTAACCTTCAAAGCCTGTGATCAGAGGGAGACAAAGCATCTCTCTGCTTTGCTTTCCTTCAAGCTAGTATCTCCCTGCTCCCTCAGGGCAGAGAAATAAAACTTGGACTGCAGCCATAGAGAGGGTCCACTCTTTCTTCTTTGCCTTCGCTACTGCCTTTTAACAGCATTAACTTGCTTGCTGCACACGGCTTATCGGGCCAGAAGAACTGAGGCACGCAAACCTCAGTAACCTTGCACCGACACCGCTGTTCCTTGCGGGCATCGAACCCCGAGCCGTAGGCGAAGCCTGAGCCAGGCACGGCAGCGCGGCACACTAGGAACCAGGAAGTTGTTGCATATGGACACCACATCCCATTCTGCTGCAGCATTGCATCTTTATAAAGGCACCCAAAACCTTCTCCTATTGCTACCTGCTTTCATCTTCCTACCCTCACTTAATGTTTTCTGGCAACTGTCATAATCATGATAAGGAGTTTGGTAGTGCATTCTTAGTACTACATTTTTATTATTAGAGTATGTGATGTCTGCCTACAAGAACCCTGTTGTGCTTCTCTTTAGCCACAATATTTTTACACTTTTGCAAGTAATGTAGTCTGTCATGCACAGTGCCACTCCTCCACCCCAGCATCCTACACTATCATTACCATAAAGCTGGTAGCATGGCAACACAGGCTTCTATTGATGATCCTCTCGCCTGCAGGTCTCTGAGGTTTCCCTTGCACCAGGGTTTTGGTTTCATGCCAAGCCTGACGGGTCTCCTGTCTCTTTTTCAGATTTGAGCATCAGTGCAGAATTACACATAAGATTTGGTCTTCATCAGACATTCAAGATAGCATGTGCCAGTCTGTTGGATTTGTGGGCAGTTGGATTTGCCTTCCCTAGTTATTGCAGTTGGGCTTTTTTTCCCTCCTGGCCTTTCCAGAGGTGCACTGGATGTGAGTTCACCGCCCTCGCAAGGGTTGTCAGTCCAGCCCTTTGTTCTCCTATGCCCCTCAGCTCCCCTGTTGCTTCTAATTAAATACTCCTCTGCAAACCTCTCAGTCTGCAGCACCAACAGCCTGAATCTGTATTGGGTACAGTGTGGTCTCTCCTTCCTGTATTGCTTGCCTTTGTTCCTTCAGTTCCTCCCATACCTAAATTTCTACTCTCCTCGGCCTCATCCATGCATTGCAGTACTGGATCTGACTGAGCTTCTCTCTTGCCTCGTAGCAAAGCCCCAGACATCACACCCTTCATCCCTGTACAATGACCACAGCCACCACCAGCTCCTCTCTCACACCCTCAAATTATCTGCGTAGAAACCTCAGAAGGTCTGTTCCTTGGGCAGACCTGCTCCTCCCCTGCTCCTGCTGAGCCACTCTTGCCTCAAGACAGCCAGCCCTGTCCCCCTGTCTCTCCAGCCCCTTGTGCTCCACACACACACACCCTGGTGAGGTGGACATACACATCACACCCTGGGCAGTTTAGCACCTCTGCTGCTAGACTGCTACCTGTATCCTGAGCTTAAAATATGATGGGTTTGGGGCATTTTTATTAGTTTAGTATCTCCTTCAATTAAACAAATCTCCTCTTACTTTTGCTCTATCAGCCCCTCACCTGTCTTGCACACCCATCCATTTGCTAAGGGTGTAAAATTCACCTTAGGCAAGGAATGTCTTTCTGTTAACATGTTACCTTAGATTGAACTCAAGCCAGGCTAAGATAAAAGGCAAAATATATATTCATAGTAAATAGATACAATTTATAATATATATGTAATTTGTAATGAAAGGTAAATATTTATTTATAAAATCCATACTAATCAAGCCGTAAATATTTTTTAAAAATTTCACAGAGATGAAGAAAAGACAAAAACCCACACAAACTCTACATCTAATCTACTTATGCAGCAATTATTTCAGAAAAGGCTCCCTTTTTCTTGCTCAGCTGATCTTCTCTTTCTCCTGCCAGGGAGATTGTCAGAGCCTCAGGACATGTGTCAGCTGCTTCCATTTGATAGCTTCCGTCTGTGAAACTCATCTATAGAAAAATTCTCCTGTTAGAGAATTTCTATCAAACTAGTCTTGCAGTACCACTGAAGAGAGAATCCCATTTCAGTTTGTATTTTCTCTCCTTTTTTTCTCAGAGGGCTGTTAGATCTTACTGCAAATCTTCCTTCTTTTGGGGGACTCAAAAAAGTCCTATAGGTCCAGTCTTTCACCCTTAACCCATCCTGTTCATTCCTGATCCAGGAGACTATCTGGATACTTTTGCTGAAAACAAAGTTTATTGCCTGTCCTTAGATAGGTCATTCTTTCTGTATATCTAGGAGCCATTTCCTAACCTTAGCTGGCTAATGACAGTTCTTGGATTCAAGGAGGGCAAAAATTCTCCCCTTATCCTCTATGGCTGGTTGAGGTAGTCTCATGTGAAATATATCTTTCACTTCACCTTCCTTTCTACTTTGATCTGTGTGTCAAAACACAGCTAACAGGAGCATCTACATATGAAAATTGCATGGGTCATCGTTGGCCCTTTGCTGAGGGCAGGCACCATAGTGCTTTAAGAGCTTTCATTTGACTGGTCTCCAGCTTCTTTCTCTTAGACATCCCATAACAGCTTGAAACTTGTGTTTGAATAACTTGGAGAGGAGTCTGAGAACTGATTTTCTTTCCTGCCAGGTTCAAGGATACTGAATTTTCTCGGTTGCACATGCACTATTCTACTTTCAGTCTCGGTCTTTAGCTGGAAAGAGAATTGAGGAGTATTTGTCCAGTTAGAGAGCAGAATAGCTTTAATGGTGGTTGTTAGCTAGATACCCTCATATGAGGAGCCTGAGCAAAGTGCCTCAGCCCCTGTGCTTGTAGTGCTCTCCCCAGGGTGCGGGGACCCAAGGGCTTTTCATCAACTGCATTTTCATTGCCTCAATCCCATCCTTCATCAGACAGCATTGGGCACAGGCCATCACTCGTAGTGCTGAGCAGGGCTTGGAATTTATCCACGGCTTCAAACTCATTTGACTCCTCTACCTCACAGCTTTCACACACAACGGGAATGCTTCAACAGGTGGCAGATCCCTTCCCTAATATTTTCTTCTGTTTTGGGGTTTCTAAAGGCAAGGATGCTTGGGCCACAGGAAAACACAGTCAGAAGGGCTCTTCTGTTTGCTGTACCTCAGGCTGCAATGTTTCCCTGCAAAATGGGGGGATCATATTCAATCTGGAGAAAAGCTGATCTTTGATCCTCTACAGAAAACGTGTATATCAGACGGTTGTTCTGTAAAGAAAACCAAAACAATTAAAAGTCCCTTGATTGCAACAGATTTGTTTTTAAGAAGAATATATTTCCTCTCTCCTCCATGAGGAAAGAGGATCTCAAATGAGGAGGAGATTAACTTTAGCAACATGTGGTTACTCAGTCCAGGGCTTTGCTGAGACCCAGTATCCATGAAGTGCTCCTTGGGATCCCAGGCTGGGGTAGTGCTTCCCACGCTTCCCATCTCAGTGGGGCCGGATAAAAGGTGCCTGCTGGGGCACATCTGGTTGCTATGTTAAGGGACTCAAACAGACTCTGAGATGCCCCCCTGGAGATGCCATGGGTTGCTCTGAACATAGCTCAGGTTCCCACACCATGGCTTCAGTTTGCAAATTAGCTCCCATTTACAGCACACTGGGAATGCCACACTGGGTAGCTGGGCGTTCAGAGCACCCAAATGTAAAGCCAAATTTACCTCCAGGGAGGGTCCACCTGTACAAACAAATTAGTTTCAAATTGTGAAGCCAGTGAGGTTCAGAATAAGAGGATGCAGTCATGTACCATGGGCACATTATCACTCTCACTGGAACAAATGAAAAGCTTCTTTTCCATGCATCTGGAAATGCCACGTAGTTGTGGTTTTCAGGCTAAAAATTTCCATACCCCCTCTTTAGAATATGTTGGCAGATACAAAGAGGGAGTTGCTCCCACTGTCAAACAAGAAACAATACTGACACCTTCCTTTGAAAATACTACTAGCTGCAGGACAGCTGAGATAAGAAATCAAGAGTTTAGAAAAGAAATAGACACTAATGAGAAAAAAATGTATTATTTAGAGTGTTTTAGTGGTGAGTGGTTTTGATTTGATTGAATTATAGCCTCACAGGAAGAAAAATGCTACTCTCTGTCAACACAGCCCATTTTCTCAGAGGCCATTTTCATTAGGGCTGCAAATGTGGGCTGCCCTGGAAGCTGCAGTGTGTGTAGATGACTGTGTGTAGGTGCAGAGCAGCTGAGCATAAAAGAGGTTAAGAGTGGTACATGAAGCAAAGGCCCCACAAAAAGAGATAGAAAGCCACCAGAATCTAACAAGAAAGAAGAAATACAGTGCAAGGAGGATGGAGTTAAAAAAGGAACCATGCATAATTAGAACAGTGTTTGCACAGTGTTTAAGGTCAAAATGTCCTTAATTTAAACATGTATCAAAATACATCTGGCATTGCTCAGGAAATGCTGCCAAAAACATATGAGAAAAATTTCACTGGTTCCAAAAGGCAAATTCAGTTTTTTTGGCTTTCCATCCTAATTTGAAATGCAGACTTAGGAGTGGGCAGTGATTTCTTTTCTGATCAGGTTTTGATATTTCCATGGAAGGTGGCTGGGGACTCAAAACCTCCCTGCCACAAAATGGCTGACAGCAAGTTGGCTTGTTTTGCACAGTAAAGATCAGAGACTTGTCATTAAAACACACACATAGCACCTCTAAAAGGCAGCACTTTTACAGGCTGAGACAACAACCAGCTGCTGTAACACTGAAACTCGTTAAAGCTTACTTGGGGCTTTGTGTCTTGAGACGTGTATTTACTGGGACACCACAAGTAATTACTCATTAACGAACCCTTACTTCCCACTGTTGTCTGCACATTGCAATTTCTGCCCTCAGTGAAATAGTCCCCCACAGCCAAACTCCCTGCCCAACCTGTAACCCAGCACTTACACCATTTCTTTTCACTTTGGCAGAAAAATGGAGATGCTGGCTCAGACTATGAACATTTCCAAGGTGGCGCTAGATGGCAGCTTCACTAACAGCTCCTCCAACTGTACAATTGATGGCTTCAAACAAGTAATTTATCCCATCATGTATCTCTTTATCTTCTTCCTGGGTGCTGTTGGAAACAGCCTCTCCATTTACGTTTTCTTCCAGACTTCGCAGAGGACCTCAGTAAACATTTACCTGCAGAACTTGGCTATTTCAGACTTCATGTTTGTGAGCACTTTGCCCTTTCGGGCCACATATTTCCTCTTGGGATCACGTTGGATATTTGGTGATATTGTCTGCAGGATCATGAGCTACACCTTGTACATGAATATGTACTGCAGCATTTATTTCCTCACCATGCTCAGTGTGGTTCGTTTCGTAGCCATCGTCCACCCGTTCAAACGTGGAAAAGTGACCAACATGAAGTACGCCAGGATAACCTGCGCGGCCATATGGATCTTCGTGCTGGCAGCTGCCAGCCCTCTCTTAAACAAGGAAGTCACTGGCTACAGCAACCCAGCCAAATGCTTGGACCTCCACCCCTCCAGCACGCACAGGCTCCTCATGATGAACAACTTTGTCCTCGTTGTGGGCTTCATTCTGCCGTTCTGCACAATTTTGTCCTGCTATGTCTTCTCCATCAGAGCGCTGCTCAAGTCCAGGGCTCTGCAGAGCAAGAGGACAATCCGTCACAAGAAGGCACTGTTAACTATTATCATCAGTCTCATCCTCTCTCTCATCTGTTTCCTGCCCTATCATGTCCTGCGAACTCTCCATCTGATGTACAGCAGCTGCAGCCAGGCCAACCTGCACAAAGCGCTAGTGGTCACTCTCTGCCTCGCTGCCATGAACAGCTGCCTTGATCCCATCCTCTATTACTTTGCTGCTGAAAATTTCAAAGCAAAAATCAGAAGTTTGTGCTGCAGGTAGCTGGTGCAGTATTGTAAAACAATATATATGTGGTCCTGATGGGATATCTAGACTGGGCTCATACTATCCAATGACAGAGGCTGTGTGCTGTGCTACTGGCCAGGCTGCAGCTCTGGTGCTCACTGTCAGGCATCTCTGGAGCAAAAGCCTCTGGGAGACAGGTCTTTGTGGGTGACCAAAACTGAGTCAGGATGATCAGAGGTCAAGTGGCTGGGTATGATCTCTGGTTGTGTTCTGTTTGGCAGTGTAGAAACACCTCTGTTGTTCACCCTCCCCAGGACAAGGGATTGAAAGGAATTTACCTTGCAACTGGAGTCCCTTTATTCCATTTCACAATAGTAAGAGACTTAAAAGGGAAACTGCTCACCTGACCACTTCAGTGTCTGTGTCTGAACCTCTCAGTTCTCCATTTCCCTGCATGTGCAGGGGTTCAGACAGTGTGATTCCCTACAGATTCACATTACCATTCCAGTTCCCCTTGCAAACACTGGCAAAGGGGTTGCACATTAAAGAAATGTAAAGCATCACTGGTGCTTTCTGCTGAGGCTGAGTTAAAAAGCAGGAAGAGAGGCAAACAGGACCCAGCACTGGCTCAGGCTGCTCAGAAGTCACTAACATTTCTAAATTTTCCACTCTGAACCAGCCACGAAGGTATTCTGCTTAACATTTCATGGATTGTCAAGTGAGAGAATGATTTCAAGCAAGCGGCATCATCATGGAGTATTGTGAGTAAGATGACTGCTGGCAGTGAGGGCAGGATGTGGGTGCCCAGAGCACTGGGCTGCATCCTGCAGCTCTTCATGTGGTGTCAATTCCTTCAAGGTCATTGCAACACTGTTTTTATGCCCAGTGTTGCCAGCGCTTTTCTGAAAGCTGAGGCTAAGCAGTTCCTTTCCCATGCAGGGATTTAAAGATAAACTTTTAAAATTATCTTGGTCCAAACAGGTAGCTAGGGAGTGGTTTCCTCTGCACAGGTAAATCAGTCTGACAGCAAACTGCTGCCAAAGGCATCTCCAATCCCTCATCTCTGTCTCCTCTGAGAAGGAAACTGATCCCTTTTTTTCATAGGATTAATTTACAGTTGGTTTGAATTTCCTTACATCAAACATGAACGAATGCAACAGGGAAGCACTAACCTGGGTACAGGAAGAAAGATGGGAAACAGAGAAGGTGGAGGAGAGCTTTTTTAGAAAGCAATGGGAAGCTACTCCTATGCGTACTTTGGAAAATCTCATCAAATTGCTGTCTTTTTAAGTCTCTGAATATTTTCTAAAATATGTTTTCTGAAAATCAGACCTAAGTGAAAACAGGCTCCAAACTCATTTTGACCATATTTAGATTTTGGTTTTAATTACCTCATCTTTTACTAAAAACAGACAAGAAGTTTAGTCATGTTTTCCAAGAAAGCAGCCGGTCTTATATGAAAAATAACAAAAATACTGAAAGCCTTCCCTCGCTGTGAAATTCAACCAAAGGAAGGTTTCTGCCTGTGAAGATACTTCTCAATGCTCTGAACTTTTTATGGAGAAAGAACTTCACAAACTGAATGTTATTGCTCCCAAACAAAAATAACAGCAGAAAGCTATTTTTAGCTCTGTCTGAAATATGCAGAAAACAAATCATTGCTGGTCAGGTGGAAAAGTACTTCGCAAATCACTGGGAAAGGCACATTTTTTCTTGGCTATCTGAGAATTATGTTCAATCTATTCCAGTCACTTGATGCTGCCTTTGATGTAAGCACAGAGTTTTATCAGAAGTCTTCACTAAAGTTCATGCTCCAAATCCTTATTTCAATAATGCAGCAGGCATACCTGAGAGCTGACCTAATGATGCCACATGAATTCCTTGATCCCATGCTATTGATGAAAAAGGGAATATTAGCAGTGGTTTGCAATGGGACTATGGTTGAGATTGTAACCTGTGAAGATATAGCAGGCACATAATTGGAAGGAAGGGGCAAACTCTTTTTCTGTGGTTTTCACCTGTCAAGAGTAGACCTGAGCAGCAACAACTGACAAGCTTGAAGCCTCTCATGAGATACCATACACTTCAAATACTGCAAGAGAATGCAAAAAATTAGCCACAGTCTATTCTCATCAACGTGCTTCTGTCTGTATCTGTCCAATGCATCTGATTATCAGATAATTTTGAATCTAGAGGATACATGTATCTCACTTATGAGGTCAATTTTTTTTTGTATTGACCATGCTACAACTTTGTTGGCAATTGAATTAACTGGCAGACCTGTGTTTTAATAAACTAGATTTACTTGTGGCTGAAGATACGTTTTTTATTGATCGCACAGCTAACAAGGGATCTCCTCTGAGTGCAGGGAGAGAAAGAACAAGAAACAGATACTGAGTTTCTGTAAGTGGGCCATCATTTCACAGGAGTGAAATGTCCTCGGAGGTGTGAGAACATCCTGCTGCCATATCCGCTTTACTAACACAATAGTGGGGAACATGAGTCAAAATCTGAGGTGCCGATAAAGTAATAGATTTTTTAAAATTATGATTTACTTACAAAAGGATTCAAGACCATCCTTGTTAGGGATCTTCTCATGAAGCTTTAACAACACTTTTACAATGTGCCATGTTCCCATTTACTGCCATTTCTCCATTTACTGTTCTTCCATGTCTCTACTCACAGAGCTTAAGATCAGGGTTCTTCACTGTGGGAGTATCATAGTAAAAAATGTAGTTTAAAAAGCACCACCATATCTATTCTAAAAAATAAAGCTCCTGACAGTTACGTTGCTAGCAATACCTCTGGGTCCCTCAAGGGACCACATAACCCCTGAAAAAGTACTTTGTTATGTTTCCTCAAATTTCCAGGAGGCAAAATCTAAGAATAGCTGTGTGCATAAAAAGTTAAAGCAACAGTAAACTTGTGAGCTTGAAGGAGACATAAGAAGAGGAAATGAAGTCTTTAAGTGACTGGGACCCTTAGGCAGCAGCAAATGATCTACCTTCATATGCACATTTTCCTGTCATTCAGGGAAGCCCTGGTACTTCTAGACAAAGTTAATTTTTCAGTCCAAAGCTATGCTAGAGTCATTGAGAGAGAGCAGAAGGAAATGCCACTCTTCACATTAGCTTTTTAGCCCCAGTTTGAGACCACATGTGGCTGTGACTGCCTGATGGAGTGGTGTCGCAACAAGCAGGGGAGCATCGCATGACTGTGATCCTCCCCCTCTATTCTGCTCTCATGAGATCCCACCAAGAGAGCTCTGTCCAGCTCTGGGGCCTTCAACATGAGAAAGACTTGGACCTGTTGGAGGGAGTCCAGAGAAGGGCCACGAAGATGGTCAAAGGGCTGGAGCACCTCTCCCATGAAGACAGGCTGAGAGAGTTGGGGGTATTTCAGTCTGGAGAAAAGAAGGCTCCAGGGAGACCTTAGAGCACCTTCCAGTACCTAAAGGGGGCTACAGGAGAGCTAGAGAGGAACTTTTGACAATGTCAATAGGACAAGGGGAAAAGGCTTGAAACTGAAAGAGGGCAGGTTTAGATTAGAAATTAAGAAGAAATTCTTTACTATGAGGGTGGTGAGGCACTGAAACAGGTTGCCCAAAGTTGTGGATGCTCTACCCTTGCAAGTGTTCAAGGCCAGGTTGGATGGGGCTTTGAGCAAACTGGTCTAATGAAATGTGTCTCTGACCACAGTAGGGGGATTGAAGCTAGATGATCTCTAAGGTCTCAAGCCATTTATCATTCTGTGATTTTATTATTTTTATTTTAATTGATGTATTATCCCACTAATTTTCATGATATATCCTCTGCCTTGCTCAACATACATCCTGTCACCATAGCTTATATTTTGCTTTGGCTCCTATGTGTGTTAGGAGAAAGGGGTGCAGATTTTGCTGCTCAGCATCTCCTTCTGAGGTTCACAGTCCTTTATGCTACAACAGCTCGCTGTGCTGGCAGCAGAGCAGGCATCAGATTTTTCTCCATCTTAGAGGTGTTGACACTTCTCTTGGTCCTTTGGGATGGTCAAGATAGAAATGATCTGCTGTTGATAGGAGTGGAAATAAGATCTATCCAAAACAACCAAGTGTAATCACTGTCAGGAGTCAGGTGTGTGGGCTAGTGTTTTGGTTTCCTGCATCATATCTGAGGCAGTTTAAATGATGGCCTATTTAAAGGACAGTGCAAGAACAGATTTCCTGAGAGGGTCTGGTATTGTTTGAGGTACTTCAGCTTCCTGGCCAGCACTGAGCACCACCTGCCAGGCACAATGACTGCCCCAACATGCTGTGCAGTCCTGTCCCTCTCACATGTTGTGCTGTGCGTATACAGGAATCTTCCTGGAAATCTGCAAAGACAAGCAGTACATTTAATTGCATTCAGCTTACGTTATGTAGCTACATCTGTTCATCCACCAATCAATAGCTTAAGGAGGCCAAAGAACTCAAGTAACTTTCTTTGTCCCAATTTCCCTTTCCATCCTTCAGGAAAACTGGCAAGAATTCCACCACTGCTTCTCCTTTTGATCCTACAGCTGAAAGGATAAAACTGCCTAATACAGGGGCCTGGTCACACAAGTCACATTCCTGTTCACAGGAGCAAAATGTGAGCCTTTACTTCTGAAGCAGAGAAATAAAGCTCTGGACCTTGGTCCACCTCATATTGCATCACTCAGGGCTTGAATGCTCAGAGTGGTGGCTGGCAGTTTGCTTGTCATGTTTGCAGTCTGTATTTCCACATGCTGAGATGCTGAGCCTGTCAACTCTTGGATGATATTACGTCTTCTGAGCAGCCATGGTAGCTGCAACTGGGGATGATCCACTCAGCATGGAGCTGTGTTTCATAACATGAAAATTTTGGCAAAGGCACCCCTGAAGAGGGGGTCTTTGTTCTCTGCAGATTTTTCTTACATTATCACCAGCTTTCAGTTCTGGAGGCAAGGAGCCTGAGTGTCTCTGGCAGGCCAGCTCCAGGACCCTTCTGATGTCCAGCCCAAAAAGCCCTCCATAACAGATAAATCCCTTCTTGTGTTTAGTTTTCCCCTGCAAATAGTCTCTCAAAAGAGTTTCAGGGTGTTTAAGGATGCTTTGCTCATTGGTAAGCTACTCCTTACATGCTGTAAGTTAGCTTTTTTTTTGGCAACTACAAGGACAAACAATCCAGAAGGAATGAGAAAAATAATCCAGTTCAAGAACCAGCCATCATACATCTTCTGATCTTTATTACTGCAGCTGGAACACTCTCTTTTGTTGGTCTCTCACCATTAAAAAAGAAAATATAAACACAGATAATGAATGAGAATATGCTCTAAAAACCAGTGCTCTCAGATAGGCTTCTTTTTTTTTCTTTTCTTAATTTTTAATCTCACTCACCTAACCACTGAAGACATTGAAGCTTGTGGAATTCACTTGGTAAAGCTGCTAGCAGCAGCACAGGCACACCTGAATCCCCCAGAAGTGGAGGTACCCAGATGTGTAGAGTACCTGCCTCAGTGCTGCAACCCCAGCCTTTCACAGGCAAATAGTCACTGGGGCAGTCTGTGGAGCTGGGCAGAATGATGCCCTGTAGCCAGCCAGGTTTGTGAACCTTCCTATTGCCTGGCAACAGTCCAGATACACCTGACTCCACACCAGCACAAACCCAGCCCTTCCCACACCTGTGTGTCCTGGTTGCCATGGAAAGGAAAACCAGGTGCAGAAACCAGATGGGAAGGACATGCTCCAGCAGGTCACCAGCATGCATGACACACCCAAGTGATGTGTCTGGCCATACCACCTCCACCAACTTGTTAGTGCCAGGTACAATTTGAGATTGGCCACTTCCCAGTTCCTTTCCCTTCAAATTCCTAACGGCATTTAGTTACTCCTGAGCTAGCTGGGCTGTGCAGGCGAAGGTTGCCCTGGGAAACCTAAGAGTGGATGGGCACATGGCCCAGTTGGGAATGGCATAGGAGAACATGTTGCCCCACTCTCAGAGGAATGGGACATTCAAGCCAACGTCCAAAGACAAAGGAGCTGATAACCCACCTGCAGAACCATCTCTTGTTGTGACATTTTCTGTAAGGGCCATCACAGAGCAAATAGCAGTCCATGCTCTCACAGGGAGAATCTATTTTCACGCTTGCAAGGAGTAAGATGAGCTCAAGGACTACTGACATGGTCTGTGGTGTCTCTTCCTATTTTTTGACCAGCTGTTCTGGAGTTTGCATGGTCTATCTTTCTGGAGGGATCCTGCAGACCTGACTCAAAATCAGCAAAGCTCAGCAGCACAGGAGGACATAACAGGCAGCCTGGCAATGGGGAGAAGAACATGTTCTTTGGGCTGCGCTGTGGGAGGGAAAAATTATGAAAATGCTGGACATGCCTCAGACACCAATTCCAGTGATGCACTTTACACTTGCAAGAGTCAAAACATTCTTACTACATTACTGAAAAAACATTACTGAAAAGTGTTGTTGCTGTCTCCCCACATATTATCTTGGGATTATCCAAGGCCATGAAAAAAATGAGGCCCTCAAAGCCACCATCCACCACAGAGATGTCCCTTGGCTTTAATCCAAGGCTCTGCAAATGCCTATGGGTGGAGCTATTCCTAACCTATCTCCAACGGAGCCGACACCATGGTCACCAGCATGATGAGGCAAAGACAGAGCGCATCTAAACAAGCCTTTCCGAACAACTCTCCCCAAGTAAGGCCTCTTTCCTCAAATAAGTAATCAGTAAAAGCCCTTAAAAGCCACAGGATCTCTTACTGAAAATCCTTAGGCACCTGTGTTCTTTTAGGACATCCTCTAGAGCGAGACTGCACAAAGAGCTACCCACTCAACCAAGCCAGCAAGATTGATTCAGAGAAACCCACTGAGAAAAGGAAGCTCCCAAGCCAAAATGCCCCCTCTTGGATGCTTCTCCTGGTCTAGTACACCTTGCTGTTTCCACGCCTACAGTCTGTACCTCATCTAAGGGCAGGGCCCATGTGGGTAAGATGGTTTTGGAGACAATTTGACATGTTGACAGAGGATTTGTGCCTGATCAGAAGAGAAGGGACAATGATGGCAATCATTCCAGCACCCCCTGAGCTACTTGGGCATCAAGGATACCCTGGCATCTATCCATCTTCCCTGTCCCCCTCTACACCCAAACAGACATATGACAACTTTCTTGCCTGGAAAGTCCTATGAGCAGAGAACCAGAGGGAAAATATTGAGCTAAGCATGACTACGACTGACTCAGCCGCATTTTTCATAGGTAACCAAGGTCACTTAGCAAAGAGAAATGAACAGTCAGGGCATGAATGCCAGAGACTTTCTCAGAAAACTGCAAAAAAAGCAAGGAACTTCTGAAACCTCTGTGGGGGATGCCATTTATAGTCTATCTATACTAGATATACTTCCAGGAACTGGGAGGAGCTGTTGTCTCCCTTGAAGGCAAAGAAGCCCCACAGAGATACCTTGACAAATTAGAGATTTGGGCAATCGCCAACCATACAAAGTTTAACAAAGACAAGTGCCAGATTTTGCACCTAGAACAGGGCAAACCTGGATGTACGGCCAAACTGGGGAATGAATTCTTGAGAGCAGCACCTCGGAAAAGCACCTGGGGGGTCTGATCAGTGGCAAGTTGAATCTGAGTCAGCAGTGCCCTGGCAGCCAGGAGGGCCAACCCTGTCCTGGGGTGCATCAGGCACAGCATCACCAGCCGGGCAAGGGAGGGGATTGTCCCACTCTTCTCTGCACTGGGGCGGCCTCACCTCGAGTGCTGGGGAGAGTTTTGGGTGCCACAATATAAAAAAGACAGTAGGTTCTTAGAGAATGTTCAAAGGAGGGCTACAAATGTGGTGACAGGCCTTGAGGGGAAGCCGTATGAGGAGCAGCTGAAGTTCCTTGGTCTGTTCAGCCTGGAGAAGAAGAGACTGAGAGGAGACCTGGTTGCAGTCTGCAAATTCTTTGTGAGAGGAAGAGGAGGGGCAGGCACTGATCTCTTCACTTCTGTGACCACTGAAAGGAGCTAAGGGGATAGCAAGAAGCTGAGTCAAGAGAGGTTTAGGTTGAATATCAGGAAAAAGTTCTTCACCCAGAGGATGGTTGGGCACTGGAACAGGCTCCCCAGGGGAGTGGTCACAGCACTAAGCCTGACAGCATTCAAGAAACACTTGGACAATGCTCTCAGGCACACGGTGTGACTCTTGGGTGTCCTGTGCAGGGCCAGGAATTGGACTTCAGTGATCCTTGTGGGTCTCTTCCAATTCAAGGTATTCTGTGATTCTATGATTCTATGAATAGAAACTCATGGCCAAATCTCCATTGTAGAAATTCATCTACTTTGAACTCCTGTACCAGGTAGGAGCCCCAGAAGTCACAAAGAACTATGCCTCCGTTGCTCAGACTGTGCCTCACAGCCAAGAACTTCTTGTGTTTCACACACAGTACATTTCAAGATGTTTGATTTCTGGCTTATAGTGGGCATTATCATTGCCATCACATGGTACTACAATATACTTGCCCTCAGAGTGCCATCCCGATCCCTTATTTCTTCAAGTACTTGAGTAACAAAAGGAAGAATAGGAAAATTTGAGATTGCTGCTGAATGAGGTTAGTGCCCTAGAGATGAAGAAACAGAGAAGGCTGACTTAATGGATATCACCTTTGCTTTAGTCTTTACTGCTAAGGCCTGCCCTCAGGAATCTCATACCCTGGAAACAAGGGAGAAAGAAAGACTTCCCCTTCATCAAAGAGGATCAGGTTAGAGATCAGTTAGGCAAACTTGACACCCACAAATCCATGAGTCCCGACAGGATGCACTCACAAGTGCTGAGGGAGCTGGCAGATACTGCTAAGCTACTCTCCATCATCTGTAAAGGATCATGGAGAAGAGGGGAAATTCCTGAGTAATGGAGGGAAGACAATGTCACTCCAGTCTTCAAAAAGGGCAAGAAGGAGGACCCAGGGAACTACAGGCCAGTCAGCCTCATCTTCATCCTCAGAAAGGTGATGGAACAGCTCCTCCTGGATGTCACCTCTAAGCATGTGGAGGAAAGAAAAGGTTATCAGGAGCAGTCAGTATGGATACACCAAGGGAAAATCACACTTGACCAAACTGATAGCCTTCTAGGATGGAATGACTGAATGAATAGATGAGGCGAGAGCAGTGCACATTGTCTCCCATCACTTCAGCAAGACTTTTGACACTGTGTCCCATAATATCCTCATAGGGAAACTCAGGAAATGTAGGTTAGATGAGTGGACAGTGAGGTGGATTGAGAGCTGGCTGAATGGCTTGGAGGCCTGTAGCTAATCATGTTCCCCAGGGGTCAATACTGAGTCCAGTCTTGTTCAGCTTATTCACCAATGTCCTGAAGGGACAGCCTGTACCCTCAGGGAGTTTGCTGATGATACAAAACCAGGGAAGTGACTGACACACCAGAAAGTTGTGCTGCCATCCAGTGAGGGCTGGACAAGCTGTGCAGAGAGGAACCTCATGAAGTTCATCAAAGGCAAATGCAGGGTCCTGCACCTGGGGAGGAATAACCTCTTGCACCAGCACAGGCTGGGGGCCAACCTGCTGGACAGCAGCTCTGCAGAGAAGGACCTGGGTGTCCTGGTGGGCAACAAGCTGTCCATGAGGCCAAGAAGGCCAATGGTATCCTGGGGTGCATTAGGAAGGGCATTGCAGCAGGTTGAGGGAGGTGATCCTGCCTTTTTGTTCAGCTCTGGTGAGACTGCACTGGGAGTACTGTGTTTGGTTCTGGGTTTCCCAGTTCAAGAAAGAAAAGGAAATACGGGAGCGAGTCCAGTGGAGGGATATGAAGATGCTGAGGGACTGGAGCACCTCTCTTATGAGAATGGACCAAGAGAATTGGGTCTGTTCAGCCTTGAGAAGAGATGACTGAAAGGGGACCTCAACAATGTATACCTGTATCTGAAGAGAGGGTGTCAAGAGGATGGAGCTGGGCTCTTCTCAGTGGTGCCAAGCAATAGGACAAGAGGCAACAGCCAGAAACTGATGCACAGGAAGTGCCACCTGAGCATGAGGAAGAACTTCTTTACTGTGCAAGTGACCATGTACTGGAACAGATTGTCCAGCGAAGTCTCCTCATTGGAGATATTCAAGAACCATCTGGATACAATCCTGAGTAACATGCTCCAGGTGAGCCTGCTTTAGCAGGGGGGTTGGATGGGATGATCTACAGAGGTCTCTTCCAACCCCATCCATTGTGTGATTCAGTGATTTATTAGTGTTGGGTTTTATACTTCACATCCAGTAATTAAAGACAGCAGCAGGAAAAGAAAAGACTTTAACCATAATAAGTAAGAGAGTTAAGTATTTTCAGTAATGTATAGCAATATGAAAAAACATGGAGATATATATATATATATAGCTAGATATACACACATATGCAGGCACATACACACTCTCATATTTATTTAATATGTTTTTTACATTTTTATGTGTTTATATATTTATGTACATGACCACAGAGCTTAATTTGCAAAGTCAATGAATACATTTTAACAATCAGTGTCAAACCTCTCAAAACTAATGTCTTGTATAACCCTATTCCATTAATATCTAGGTAATGGATTTTAAAAAAGAACATTTTCAGGACTTGCTCTGCTCCATCATGAAATTGTAATGTAGATCAGAAGTATAAGAAAGTGAAACTTGTTCCCTAAGTGATGTATCAAAATTCATACCTGCTCTGATGAGCATTCTTCAATAGGGGAAAATTCAAACCCAAACCCAAGTGCCTCTTGTCCTACATCTTGCTAAATTTTGCTTGACATTCCTATTATGAGAAAATTTCTACTTCCAGTTTCATTGTGACTCCTCCTTTGGCCTGAGGTGACAGGTAAAACCTTTGACATGCTGTGTTTTTTAAGAAGTTGACAAGCTGTCTATTTTTCACACACGGGAAAACCGTGTGGAAAAGATTTCAAAAATCTCTACTGACAGGTGTGAAATTAAGAACAGGTTTTTGGCCTGACACTGTTACAGTAAAATAATGTTTCTTACCCTATGGTCTGCAGGCTGATGGGCTCCACAGGTTCTTCTAAGAGACCACAGTATGTAAGAAAAACATCAAATCTGTTGTTAGTCAGATCAAATGTGCTATTGGAGGGTTTACACCTTCGGAGGAAAGCAGAAAGCTGTTAAAATGTTTAGGACTAAACCCACTCTCTCCCATCAAGGGCAATGTTCCCAATTACAACTAATTTATCATTGTGAAGGGCATCAGGAGAATTCCAATCTTTAAAGTAGAATGAATTGATGAAAATGTAATACCCAAAAATAAAGATGAAATAAAATTATATTGAAGACTCATGAGAAATTGAAATTGATTTGAAGGCCAATATAATCTTCCAATAGAAGACAGTATTACATCGTCTTCTCATACACAAATGTATAAGAAGAGATCAAATTTTATTGTTTCAGAAAACATGTGCCATAATTGGAGGTGGTAACAGAACAGAGTCAGATTGTTCTGCTGCTCTGGGGACTTCTGCTCGTGCAGTGCGGGATTGACCAGCTGCCTCTAGCAGCTCTGGAAAAATATAAAATAAGATACAAACTGCATTGAAGCTACACTTTCAAAATCCAAGCAGAGTATTTAGTAAGTGTCCAAACCCAAGAAACATAGAAAAGGATGTCAATAATTATCTTAATTTCTATGGGAGGAGACAGGTAAAAAAGTAAGTCTCAGTAGGAAGAGAAGTGAGTATGAAGAGCATAACTCTTAAGAAATTCAAATTCATGTGCATGAATTTGTGTCCTGGTACGGTCAGATGCTTTCCTGACCTGAATTAAACAAGATTAATTAAAATTAGTCAGGTTATTTAGACCTCCATACTTCTGTACCGTACTGTGGTGTACAATAAACCTGCATGGGATGGGTGTCAAGACAAAGTCAAAGTTTGAACCATGACTGTGTGGAAATCTGCAAGACACTGCCTAAAAAGCAAGGATTTCCATTTCATATTAGGATAGAAATCATAACAGTGCAAGGTTCAGAGAAATGTAAAGAGGTCACATAGTGAACATGTGCACTTAAAGCATCCCAAGTACCTCTGTCCATGGTCAGCTATAAAACTCCAGTGCAGGAGATTCACCCTGGATAACCTTGGCTGGAGATGCACAACCCAAGCTGGAGGGCTGCGAAGGAAGACCCAGTATGTTTTAAGAAAACACTCCAGCACATTAAACATGATGTTGTTTCTTAACATAGAATTCAGTGCAAAATAAGGCATCATTTCCCCCAGATCTTTGGTGTAGGAAACCAGCTCCAGTTCTTGACATTTCCCCAATGCACCTCATTGCAAGAACTGGTTCAGGTCAGCTCTCCCACTCCAGGTGGATTTTGCTCTGTCCTTGCAAAGGCATGACTCCTTTTTCCTTGATCTTTGCCCAGGCTGGCTGCCTGCAGCACAGCAGCAGTCACTCCACCACCCAAGCATCCCCGGCTGGTGGACAGATACTGGGGCAGCACTAATGTCAGCCAAGGTGTCCCCACCTCCTCTGTGAGTCACCCTGACAGGAGTTGCTCCCATTGGCTTTAATGGCAGCTCAGGGTGATTAGCTCCATCCTTTTTTCTATCTTACAACTAACAACTTCTTACTTACAACTTCCTATCTTACAACTTCCAACTACACTTGGGCAAGACACATCCCATCTTAAATCTTCCAGTTCTCACTCATGAATACTGGAGGGGGACAGCAGTGGAAGAGATCTTCTGGGAAATGGTGCCTATTGCTGGCAACAACATCACCATATGTCCATCTATACAAACTGATCAGAGTTGCCTGAAAAGCAGTTACACTACCTAAGAAAAGATTTCTTTGACATAGCTTTTCCAGGTGACTGTGCTTTGACAGCAAGAAATAATTTTCCAGTTCCCACTCTCCTGTTTGACTCTCTCCTGTGCTTTGCATAGCTGTTTTTCTCTGTCTAGAGGTTGTCTGCCAGGTATAGTGTTGAGGGGATACATTTTTGGCTTAGTTTTTGCTAGGTTAAACGTCACATACTCTTGGCACAGTGTTTCCATTCACATTGATCATCCTGATTATCTCCACTTGAGGTTGAGTGCATCTTCCTGGACGTGAATGTTTAGAACTGTACACACTGTTTCAGCTCAAGTGAAAGAAAATTTAGCAATGGACCATTTTCTTGCCTGGTCAAGAAATTGCTTTACTGGTAAATCCCCAAACCACAATGGATTTCCTCATGGTTACATCATGTTCTTGGGGCTCATATTTTCCCTGTGGCTACCTAGCATACTTCTATACACTCCATCAGAGGAAGGTAATTTGTTTGCTTTTTGTCATTAGTCTTTATGGCAATTCCTACACTGCTGGATAAAGGTGAGGCCAAGAAGCCCAGACCAGCTCACACCCACACTGTCATGTAGAAGGGCATTGGATAGAACCAGCTGAAGTCCTCCAAAATGGAGTTGGGAGTGAAATAACAGGATGCAGAGAAGCAGATAATCAGCGTCTGGGCTTGGCCTGGTTCTCTTTTATCTAGTGATGTGGAGACACTCAAAGAGTATGTGGTTTCATGTTTTGCACTACTAAAGTTGCTCCTGATTTCCATTTCCCACAAGCTTTTTAAGAGGATGGAAGGGTTCTTTGCTTTAAACTCTCTACTGTATGCCAAAGCTTGGCACTAGGATTGTCAATAATAAGTCAGAAAAGGGTGAGTTTCATGTCTGATTCTGGAGGATCCGCAGTCCAAAGGTCGTTCAAGCTGTCATCTCCTTCTGCCAGGACTAATTGCGGTGATTTTCTTTAGAGAAGGATAAATGTCGGTTGGTTTTTTATTGGATTCATCTACCTATATCTCTTTTGCTCCTTCTTAAGTAGCAGTAATGACTGCTGGTCATTAAGTGCTCCCCCACTTGAGGGAGATACTGAAATGTTTTTCTTGCTGATGACGTCAGAACATGTGAATGTTGTCACTCCAACTTAAGGAGACTGAAATGGTTCCAGTCAGGAATAGGTCTATAAAATATTTGGCAGGGAACAGCTTTCTGGGAAGACCACAATGATCAACATGGTCAAGTGGGGACTTTCCCATCTGCTGTACCAGCATGCACACAAAAAAAAGCAATGTGAAGAGAGGAAAGCGGGGGACAACAGAAGGCAGGAGAAAACAGTGGTGAGGAGAAAGGGAAAGAAGAAAAGGAAATGGGAAAGAAAACAGAAATAGAAACTTCTTAGAGGGATAACTCATCATAGCATGAGTCAGCTTAAGGCATCAGACCTGGACTTTTCTCATGGGACAATTTTCTTTGGCTTTCCTTATTTCTATCAGATGAGAAATTGGTGTCAGTGTCTGAATGAATGGCTTGTCCCATGAGAGGAAGTGTAAGGAGTCAGCCAGGCAGACCCGGATTCCTTGCTGCTACTGTTGAGAGAGGGCCAGGACCTGGCCTTAATGAGGAGGATCAAGGAAAGATGATGTTGATAAAATTAATACCTTGGGGAGTAAAATCTTTGTACCAGAATGGATGCTGAAAGAAGCTCCTCGGAGTATGGCTATAATTGTGTTTTGGTGCTAACTTCTGGCATCATTCAAATGTGTCACTTCTGCAGCCACAGAAAATTGGAGTGGGGCACAGACCCAAGGAAAGGAAGAGGGAAACAAAGGGAAGGAAAGCACACATTGGTGTGGAAATGAGGACTAGGAGAAAAAGCAGAAACAGTGGGCGATACAGAAATGTATGAGCAAAAGAAAAGGGACAGAAGAGAGAGAGAAAAGCAGATAGAAAGAAAATCTTATTGCTGAAGTCCAAAGAAGGAAAGCCATTCAGTGACAGAGAGGAAGATACATGCTGCAATTAGAGTAGAATGGAAAAGCTTAATATACATCAGTCACACTATGACTTCTACATAAACCCAATACAACTCAGCACTTACAGGCTGCATGTTAGAGAGGTAGAGAGGGCAAAAGGGTCTGACACACCAGTCTAAAAGGGTTCGCTCACATGGGAGCAAAGAGGAAGAGAGTTTAAGCATGTGGACACAAGCCATGTTGCACCACTTGGTCTCAGAGTGAAATAAGAGACTCTGGACTGCTCTCTTTACTGGTACTGCCAGTGACATCACGGGAAGGTTTAGGCTGAGGTACTGATTACAGTGGAGATGTCTAAAATAAGGAGACATGAAGCTGCCCTGGTGTAGTGACAGCCTGCTTTGTACTATCCCCTTTGCTCTTCTGCCGCAGGCAAACTCTGTTACTTCTCCATAATGTGACTCGGTGCCACTCACTTAAATGTGTAGCCTTTTAATTCTCCCATAAATGCAACAAGTACTACAGAAACCTATATTATTTAAAACAGCAGCTGTAACTCTAATATCCCCATTCTTAAACTGCAAGTGAGGAGGGTTTTATCAGTGTTTGAAGAATTTCAGCTGGAAGTCGGGCTCTGAGAGTATGAATAATTTTGCCTTGTTGCACCAATGTATAAACTCTGTGTAGCACCACAGAGGTCAATGATGCTTCAGATTCCTACACGTGAAACTGAATACGAAATGTGAGCAGCCTTGCAGGGCTGTGAATAAAAATGAAGCAAATCTTGTTCCAACACATAGACTTTTAGATCAACTTTATGTTAATAATTACTGCATGCAGCCTGGCGTTCCTAAACACGATTTTTCCACAAAACAATGCAAGTTTTTAAAATGCAGCCATCACATAGGAACAGACAGAGTAAGCTCATACAAGTAAATCCCTAGGCACAGATGACACCACCAAGCTCTTTAAGTGATAAACTTTCACCTACCTGAGCCAATACAAAAGAAGCCTATTTTCTTGCTAAAAATACACTGTACCGGCAAATTGCATACACTCGACTACACATTAAAATGCAGAGAGAGCTCTCTGGGATTTGAGGACAAATATAGTCCCATGTCAGTGCTGACTGTTAAAGTGGTGCTCTTAAACAATTAAAAATATCCGCCAGTCCTGTCAAGATGTTTCCATCTCCCGCTATGCTAGAGCAATTCCACAGTGATGGGATGATGGTGATGCACAGAGACATATGAGAGTGGAGGCCTGAGCTCTTACATTTCCAGTCTCCAGTACTCTAGATAAAGGACAAGAAGAGAGGTGGTTGCCAGCAATCAGAGTCCTTGAACAGCACAGAACTTGGAAATGTCAATGCAAGCAGAAAGATAAAAAGAACTGAAATTCACAGCAGACTCAAAGCTCACAACACATTTTGAGAACGTAGATCTTTCAGGATGACTATTGAAGATGAGCATTGTGTTCTCCTGGGGCAAAGAATCAACATGTGTTGGCTTGGATTTATAAGCTCCTTCTTTCATAAAATTATCCCATATATGTTCTCAGTGAACAGGGACTGTATCCAAGCATACCTTGTAAAAATGGTCCTGTGCAGGAGCAGGAAGGTGAGATGGTGTGATATTATCCAGCAAAATGATTCAGAGCTGACCTTGGCAGTCTAATCCATAGCTGTCATGGATTTTGGACCCAAAATAGCTGGGTGAAGGTGCTGTGGGGATCCTGAAAATCCCAGATTTCCTTGTTACCTTCTTGCATTTCCGAAGAGATTAACTCTCTGAAGACTATGAGACCAGAGACCTTGCTGGGCAAGAAGCCTTCCCAGCAACCATTATCTGAGAGATGGGAGATTTTTATGTTCAGGCTTCATTTCTGAGGATCTCTGTCCAGTTGTGTATGGCCTTAGCCTTGCTTTACATGGAAATGGAACAAAATCAGTCCTTCAGTGAAGCGGCTGCCAGAGGCATGAATAAGGTGATCTCCTACTTACATGACAATCCCCTAGCCTGACATGGTTTTCTTTTACTTCATATATGTACATACAAAGATAAAGAAATTGATTCTTTGTGCCCTGTCCCTAGATTTCCAGGGTTTGCAGCAGACATCCACAGGACTCTGTCCACAAAGAGCAGCACAAATCTCCAGAGCTCCCCATTGATAGCAGAAACAAGAACCCAACTAACAACTTGGAAATCCCCAGCAAGCTGGGATTTGCCTATGGCTGAGCTCCCACAGCTGCCTTTTTGGGGCTATTCAGTTTTATCTCAAGCTCCTGAAACAACAGCAGCAGAACTGGACTGAATGTGGGGGTCAGGTGCAAGAAAAAGGAGCTGCACAGGCAGGCGAGACCCAATTCCGAAGGTTGCTGCAATTAATAATAACCACTTGTAAGGGTTGTGGCTTATTACATGCGACCTTGCCTGTGGGGAAAACTAGGGTTCGCTGCATCAGCCATCACCAGGTGCAGCTAATGTGAGAGCTGCTGACATTGTTCTGGAGGGAGAAAACATATTTTTCACTATATTAGTGATGGAATTTTTAATAGCCCATTAGCTGGGAAAGCACCCAGGTGAATAAAGACTCTTCATTAGAAAATAAAGTGATCAGGGAGGAGAAATGCATTGTTACAGCCACTTCTAGGGTCATTTTGTTCTGGTGCTTTCAGCCATATGCAAAGAAACTCTGCAAGGAAAATATACAGCTTAAATGTATAAGGCAATGAATTATTGATTCCCACAGACAAATCCCATTACACACAGACTACAGCCTGGAGGGAGGAGGAGCAGAAGGAGCATGTTACAAAACAGAGTTGAAGGAAATATTCTCAGCTGGTCACAGATCACTTCTGTTACCTGCTAAACCGTTGAAGGATTTTGAAGATACCCATGGGTGCTCCTCAGCTGGAACTTCTTGTAAAAGATGATCCATGCCTGAGCCCATCTAATGGAGGATGCAGATGGATGAAGGAGGTATCTGAGCACCTGCTACAGCTGGTAACTACATCCCAGAAACTTCCAGAGCTGTTGAAAGCAGAGGATCCAGGAGATTAATTGATGGTGTTTCCCAGCAGCCTTTTTGGGGATAGTATTTTTCCTGCCCTGACTGTACGACCTCTGCTTCTTCCCAAGAGCTCAGCCTAATAAGTGCTTGCTGTCATCTGTATTTTCACCCCACTTCACTATAAAAACAAAGTTAAATGACCATGTCATCAGCCTATCATTTTCCTGCACTAACTTCTGAATGTGCAAGCCAGTTTTGACCCCATTTGATAATGGAGAGGTGAAGGTTTTAAGAAATAGGTCTTTATTAAAGGCATGTACATTTTATAATGACATTGGGGAGATGAGAGACACCCAAATTCACTGCCCCACAGAGCTAAAGGCTGCCATCACTTGTCCTCCCAGCTAGACCATCAACATTCTCTTATAGTAAGGGACATAAAAGGGTGTGGGATTTGTGCACTGGGAACAGGAGCAGGGTACAGGAATCTGTAGCTGCCATGGTAAAAAACCTGAGTTTCAGTGTTTCTTCCTATTATAAAACATCTTGTTTTCCCACAGTACAAGGAAAAGTGACTTTCTGGTAAAGAACTAATAGGTGTAAAATCAGGATATTTTTCTGCTTATTTGGGGATGCCACTGTATTTGTTAGGCAGAGGGAGCCTGGAAGGGTTTCTCTGTAGGGATGATGCAGTAAGGTCTCGAATCATTCCCTCGCTCACACACATAAACATTCATACATGCACATGCACAGAACTAAGGTCTCATAAGTGCCAGTTCAAAATGTTTTTCTCATCTGCGGTGTCTGGTTGGAGTCAGACTCCTCCATATCCATATGTCTCACCCATTCAGCATGCCTCTGCATGTTCCAGCTTACAGACACCTGCCCACCTAGCAAAGACCAAAACTCAAGAACTCAAGAGAACAAAATTTGTCTGTGATCTAAACAAAGGAGTCATCAATATACCCAGCTAAGTTATCCGCCTATTATGAACAGGATACTTGATAATTTACTTGATCATTAACTTGAAAAATTGCTATGTGTTGAGGAACTTGCAGCTCCAGATCATACCACACCTGACAGATGAAGTGGCACCAGAGTTGAAAAGCTGCTGCAAGCCTTGCTTTTATACTGGGATTTCCTGGGTGTTGAATAATATCTTATAAATGTCCACACACAAGTGCACACCACCTCCTTGCACCAGGAAAGTGCTTTGCCAGTCACAACAGATGGGAAGAGCAGAGCACAGCAAGCCACACCATGAACAGGGTTAGGCACTAGGGCAGCAGACAGTCATTTCCCTGAGCACCTACCATTCACGTGGACTGAGATAAGGGAAGCCTGAGAAGCCTGGAAAAAGCTGTTGGGCAAAAGTTTTCTCACAAGCATTTGTTTAACTTTGTATTGCATAGCCATCTCCAAACTAACACACCTAGGAGAGGCATGAGACAAATCTGGTCTGTCAAAGACTTTTCACTGGCAGGAGGGAAGTCTCCTAGGAATGAGTCCATTCCCAAACAAGCCTGATGGTGCTCACCTGCTGGTCTTGGAGCTGTTGTTTGAGGCTGTCAGATCTCAGGGTGCGGGGAAACCCCTTTCTGAACAGGTCCACACACACTCAGTGCTCTCCTACTGTCACACACAGCTGGGGTAGGATGCAGATCAGTCTCCATGTCAGTGAGAAGTCTAAAGTTTCAACAGTGGTGATTCAAGGCTCAATTTAGCCACTCACATGCAGTGTCACTGAGAAATCCTTCAACATTGTCACAGGGCCAAGAGACATGACAATGAGCCTTGGGATACCCAAGGGCATCCCGGGGTATGACGGATGCTAACAGAGACTCCCCTCTCACAACTGCTCAGCTCAGAGGCCCATTAGGCTCCTCTGGCTGTACCAGCATGGACCTGGGTTTCAGTTGTCCAAACATCTCTACAAACATGGAGCCATTTGTGGTGTCAACCTGACGTTGATTTAAATGGTGCAGGATATCCTTCCTGTCTGGCGTATCAGGGCATGGACCTACTGTAATCACTGTGTCCTGTCTGCCAGCTCTGAGAAGGTGTCATGGGACCACAGGGCATCTCAGAGGGCATCAGGTGACAAGATGCACATGGCCGGAGCTGGCAGCATAGACACCCAGGTGGAGGAATCTAATTTGGACCTGGATCCCACCCCAAATATCTAAATCACAAAGAAATTTGCAACTGCAACTTTTTCCCTGGGTTTTCAGTACTGTTTGATCAATATCAGCAAAGCCTCAAATCAACCCACAAAACACTCATCAAGCACTTTTATTTGTCTCCTCCCCAAATTGAAATCCAGCAAATCAGATTGGTAAATTGAGCTATTACCTCCTAAGACAAAGACTGAACAGAGGGTTTTGGCATTTGCCCATCCAGGATCCTTCCCTAGTCATTTGACAAGATGAGCATGTAATAGCAATATAGTAACACTTTATATTTCAGTGCTGTAACAAATCACTGCTATTACATCTGTACAGGTAATTGCTTCAACATTGATGAGTACAACCTATGCTGCTCTGCCTTTACGAGACACCTACTGCTTCTACCCGCACTGTGTTCCAGATAACCAAATAAACAAATCTGAAATAACTTTTGCCACACTAGTCTTGTGTTCCTTCCCTGCTAACTCTGCAGTGTCTGTTATTAATAAGCATGGTATTGGCTGCACATTAATATCAGGTTTTATGCTCTTAAAAGCTATAGGCTTTTTGCTGAAATTTTGGTTCCAGTACTTTGTGCTACTTACCTTGCTCCAAAATTACTGCCCAACAGCTGGGGTTAGTTCAGTGTTTCAGCACAGTCAAAACCCAGTGGGACATCTTTATGTGTGCCTGGTTTTGGCAAAATCTCTTTCCTCCAGTGACTTTCTGAACAGTTAAGTTACGAGTCTGACAATCTCACATAGCAAATCCATTCCTGTCTCATTTGGGATGTTCATAAGGACTTAGAAGCTGCCAGAAACATGCACAGGGACAGGCCACAGTGCTAATGCAGAGCTCTCTAACAATGTCTTTAATATGGAATATGAAAAAAATGTACATAGGAAAAAAACGCTACCATCTGGCCTGCATAAGGACGGACAGTCTTGGTTCTAGCTGCCTCTGTGACCATGCCTAAAAGTCCTTCAAGGTCAGAAAAGATAGACCAAAGTATTTATTTAGAAATATTTAGGCATTTTAAGGAGTGAGAGGATTAAAGTGAGTGTCATTTCCCCTCAGATAAGCAAAGAAAATAACTAAAAATACATAAAGATGTTGAGTTGTAGTTTGTGTTTAGAAGAGACAGGTGGGTGAAAGACCATATTATGCCACCTGAGCATAGACCTGTGTTACCCACCAGGAGGTGGAAGTGGGAGTTTGACAGCATCTGTACGGCCATTGCAACTGGGAAGGACAGGATGACAGCCCACAGATGGCTCTTGTTTGTCAAAGGCTGAGCTGTTTTAAAAAAAAACAACCCACAGAGCCTGAAGGAAGGCGAAATAGCCCTCTGTCTTTTCTGACTGCACAGCACAAAGGAAGTGGTTTTTCCTTTTTCATGTGGAACCTGCCACAGTCGTCTTTTCTGCCACCTCCCAGCTGGAGAATGCTGAACAGACTTGTGTGGCTATTTGAAGGTCACATGGAAATTTTTGTTAGCACAGGATGGATCTCCATGGCTTATTAGTAATGTTTAGCAGCTGGTACCTTCATTATTTTTTGACTGAAAATGGAACTAAATCCTGCTGCAGTTTGAGGTACAGTCCAACCAGCTCTTTTTAATTCCAGTCCTTTCTCACTGGCGTCCTCTGTTTCTAACAGCTTCCCTCCATATTTAAGAGACAACTTAAGTGAAGATATTGCAAGATCATTCAAATGTCTATAAAAGAAAACACCCTTCTCCTTACATATATAAAATATTTTCCTCTCTCATGATTCCTCCTCCCATTTCTCTGTTTTCTCCATTTGTGCATTCCCTAATGGCAACTGTAACCTCTCCCAGAGTTTCAGATACTGTTTTTCTGGTCGAGCTTCAAACACAGCTCAACTTCTCTTTTTCAGCTTTGCATTTAATTCCTTCAACATTCGTGCATGTCTATCCACCATCTCAATGTAAGTTCCTTATGATGAAACCCAGATCTCTTCCCTTTGGCCTTTTCTGCATTATCTGTCACTGTGGACACCTCCATTTTCTTGTGTCTGTCCTGTAATCTGGCCTCTCTTCTCTTCTTCAACCACACTAAATCTTGTCTCATTAACTCTTGTCATTTCTTTTTTTAATGTAATCAAGATCAGTCTTTTTTCATTGCTATCTCCAGTCTTAACACCTGATTCAACTTCTGTCCTTATGACAATAAATTCCTGTAATACATAGATAACTGGAATGCTGCTAGAATGTTTTGGTACAGGAATAAATCCTGCTTGTCTACATTTTTTTGTTCAATCTGAATGATTTGTTGCTCCATCATAACCTGACTTTGCTTCATGGACAAAGCAGACCTTAGATGTAGTCCTGTTCTCCGTGCTGTTAATTGTACGGCCAGTACCACTTTTCAACCTTATTGAACAAAATTTCATATGGTATTTTGAATTTCCTTTACTACTCCATTGTAGGGTCATATGATCGGTTTTCTGCTCTACAGTAATTACTTCGTGCCACTCATTATAAGGGAACAAATTAATAATGTTTATAATCTCTGACTTTTCCTGTCAAAATACTTGCTCCAATGGGCTGCTTCCAGCTTGCGTTCTTCTCCAAGCCACCGACTGAACATGCCTACACTGGATGTCATGGAGAGAAAGACCTTTTTTTTTTATTTACAAAATGGTTCAGTACTAGCTGTACTTTGATGAGAAAGGTGATGATTCCTCTATGACACCTCTTTATTTGAGCTCTTTTATTTGCACAATCTGTGTCTATTTTGTGCATTGCCAGTTCAAACCTTTAATTAACTGGAACGGTATTGCTCATGCTCGGTGCATTTGCAATGTGTCCATCAGGAAACTGGAAGTTGTACCAATCATCACAAACACCTCTGCTTTTCGGTCACATCAGTTACAGGCCAGGCCTTTAGAATCCCATCATCACCCTTCAACTCTTAGGAACTCAAAGATCCATGAATCTTGTACACTTACATGTGTATGATGTTATATTCTAGAGAAAACTGGTAGGGATTCTTCTCTTTAGGACGTCTAAATCTTCCTCACTGCAAAGAAAATTTCTTTTTGTAAGTCTGGGATGGATTTTACTTCTTTGCACCACTTGGCTACCTGGGAAACTGCAGTGACATCAAGGATGGAAGGTGTATGCAGCTGCACAATATACACACACACACATACACACACACGTCAGCCTCTGCCAGAGGAATCTCTACCACATCTGAGCAGCACAGGACCCATGACAGAAGCTAAATACGTCTGATTACTCCCAGCAGAGGTCAGTGGTATCATAGCTGCCAAAACTGCTCACTGTGTCCAGTCCAGCATGCACACACAACCCCGCACGAGAAAAAGTCACCTGGGAGAGGAAAGCCTCAGGCAAAGGTTTATGCCCAAGACTGGGAAATTTCATATGGATTTCTCAGTTTAGGGCCAGAAGCACTTCCCATACATAATACCGCTTACTTTTTTCTGAGAGGTGTATTGGACTTCTCATTTAGTAAATAACACCTGTGGCGCACAGCATCTTCTCTTTCACACTGGTTCCTTTTTGCCCTTCAAATTGTGTTGTAAATATTACTTTGTCCATTGTGGTCAATTTAACATAAAGTTAAGGATCTTCAGAATGTGGGTGTTTTGGGGGTTTTTTTGCTATTGAAAATGCATTATCTATTAATAAACTGTTTCATTTCATATTTTCTTTTCTCTTTTGCTGAAAATGAGAGGTATGTAAAATACAGTCCCTTTTTCATTGTTTCCCCCATCTTTATGCCTTCTCCAAGACTCATGCTGCCAATATAAAGTGTATCTCAGAGAGAAGAGGCTAGAGACCTCGTTTAATAAATGGCATTGCAGAAGATAATTTTGTATTGTATTTTCCAGTATCTCTTTTTTCTTCTTTCTGCAAAGTATTGCAAGTTTTATCTTACATCAGCTTTCAGTACAGCCCAACCACCAAGTCTGTGACAGAAAGTACAAGTGAATGGTAACAAACTTCTAATTAGAGCTCAATTTGCCTCTGTTAATGTATTTCAGATTTACCAGCCTTGAACCACTTGATAAATGGCAGACACTCTTATAATTCACAGTTACTCATCATTTAAACAGCAATAAAAGAGATGCAGAGCATATAATAGATATTAATGACCCCCTAGAGACCTGTTTGACCTAAGACCAAGGCCAAATAACCTAGATTGATCATAAATTCCCAAACAACTGCTTTGGCCAGAGTTCATCATTGCTATTGGAATCTGAAAGGCAAGGAATAAAACATGTCTGTGTTCTCCCCAGTGTCAGGTTCTGTGATGTGCATGCCCTAAACTGACCTGGAAATGCTGGGAGCTGAAAGGGAATTGACTTTTCTTGTGTTAGCTCACCACATTCCACTTTTATACCTGAACTTCCCCCCCATTTCCCTAATTTAGAGACTAAGTTCCAGTACCCTGTAAGATTATTTAGTCCACAGGCTTCAAGACACCTTTCTAGTGGTAACATAAATTACATGGTATTGAAATGTGCTACAGTCTTAATGTTAAAACAAAAGATGTCGAAGTCTGATCACTTACAGATTTTTCTGCTTTCCTTCTGACGTAGATTTGTCAATAGCTTTTCTAGATGAACTATCCTGTGTAAAATAATGAGGATACCCAAGCCAGAGCAGCCCAGGGCAGGGCACAGTCCTTGGGGACCAGCTGAAGGGATGCTCACAGCTGGAGCAACATCTAAATTACTGATGGTATCAAAGCCGCAAGGGAATAGAAACACTTCCTTAGGATGGAGATATCAATAAATCAATGGCTTTGGTGTGTAAGGAATAAATCATGGAGGACGTCCTGAGCCACTGTTAGGGCAAGAGAGCAGCACAAGCTCAGGATTCTATTCCAGCATGTCCCATGATGACTTTGGTAAGGATAGTCCCTATGATGTCAGGTCTGCCTAAAAAAGATGTAAGATCGTCTGCATGGAAGCACATGCTTGCAAACGCTTCTGTATTTGACCTGGACAAGACTCTTCCCAGAAGAGGCTTCAGTGGAGCTGATCAAGGGGGAAATTCCCATCAGGAACCTCCCTCACCTGCTGTTTATTGCACCTTTCCTGTTGGATTCCAAGGGAGAAGCAGGGATCACCCAAAGGGAAAAGAGTCTTGCATGAAGGAGCTGGAGAGATGCTGTTTTCCAGGGAGGGTGGCTGGGCAAAATCCATCAAGCTCAAGGAGGAGCTAAAGCAACAAAGACCTGGTGAAAGACAGGGACTGTAAGGCCACTTATATTTGGTCATGCTTTTGTGGGAGGTGAGGCTAAGAAATTATGAGGCATGCAGGAAGGAAGGGGAGAAGGTGAAGGATGCTGAAAAAATGGACAATTTAATACCAAGGTCATTTATTTAGCACTTTTTAAGTGTTCTTGGGGTGTCCCATATCATAATGACACACATAGAATCATAGAAGCACCAGGGTTGGAAGAGACCTGTAAGATCATCAAGTCCAGCCATCAACCCAGCACTACCACTGTGACCACGAAACCACATCACCCAGCATCAGATCCAGACACCTCTTAAACACCTCTGGGGATGGTGACTCCACCACCTCCCTGGGCAACCTCTTCCAAGGCCTGACCACTGTCACAATGCAAAATTTTCTCTAATATCTAATCTGAATCTCTCCTGTCTCATCTTAAGGCTGTTTCCTCTGGTCTTCTCCCTGCAGGCATGGTAGAAGAGATCAGCCTCACTACACCCTCCTTTCAGGGAATTGTAGAGCGCCACCCAAGCCTCCCCTTCTCGAGGTTAAACAAACTTAATTCTTAAAACATTTGCATTTCTTACCTATGTGCCTTCTGTCAGAAAGCAGAACTCTCTTCCAATTACTTAATACACCTGCCTGAAAAAACACACCAGAGGAAAGATTTCAGCAGAATTTCTTTCCAAGTTATCTTTTCTGACTGTTTCCTAATATTTCA
Source organism: Eulacestoma nigropectus (assembly GCA_013397775.1). Lineage (NCBI taxonomy): Eukaryota > Metazoa > Chordata > Aves > Passeriformes > Eulacestoma > Eulacestoma nigropectus. The sequence goes on along the minus strand of VZTE01003323.1, from coordinate 435,140 downwards.
AAAGGTAAACAGCAGCACTACAGCAGAGTTTTAAAAACTGCTCAGCCAACAACTAGTTATTTTCTTCAACTAGTTTTCCTATCATAAATATACTGGCAGCGCAGCATAAATCAGGGGGAGATGGGTTGTCACAAAAATCTAAAAATAGGATTCTCCATTACCTACAGTTTATTACAGCTGTAACTGTACCCCTTCTGGGTTGTTTTTCTGCAAATATTTTTATGGGTTTTTCTGCTTGTGTGGATGGATGAGTAGTTGGATGGATGGATAAACAGATGTCTGGAGAGGGAATTTTATTCAAGCAAATGAAAATTCGGCATGTGAACAAGTATATTCATGCCAGTATTGCTTTCTTGCCTATCATGGATAGAGACATATGACTAAATATAGGTGTATATATGTTTATTGGCAGAAATGCGAGACAAAAATGAAAGGAGTGTCTTTCACATGACAGAATTTCTGCTGTGTCAGGAGGGAAGACAGCTATTTAAAATCTGCAACCAACATATCAGGAAAACATAATACCCTTTGTTGAGAAAAAAAAAAAAGGCGATGAAAACATTGTTAAATGATTTGATTTTTCCTAGTCTTATATTTCAGCTGCCTGTATCTGAAGCAGTGGAGTAAACCCAAGCACCAACATGACGACGAGTTCTCCAAGAAATGCAGAGAGGGGAGTGTGGTGTTCCTGCCTGCCACAATCCCAATGGGAAAGGTTGGTGATCCCCACAGCTGGCTCCAGGGCTGTGACACATCTCCCTTGATACAGGAAAGACTGAGCCGGGCCATTACAGTGGAGGATGCCACAGGCAGCTCTCACTCTGTCCCGCAATTACACCACCTGTGTGGCCTTGCCTTTATCTCACAGTGCAGCAAAAAGTTCTCATGTGAACAGCCTGCCTGTTGGGTGGGAGAAATGATGAACAGAGTTGTTTTCCTGTAAGAAAACCCTGTAATATCTTGAACAACCAAAATAAAGTAACCCTTTCTACAGCCAGTCTCCACATGGTGCTGCAGCCAATGAGAGGGCAATTGGATGCCGCTAAATGTGAGGATCCCAGCACCAAAAGGGGTGTTAGCTTATCTAAGTTATTCTCTCTTCTTTTATGCTATTAGGCTCAATAAATAGTATTTTAAATGATACTTCATGGAGTCTGACTGTGTTTCTTGCTAGGATTATAACAAACCAACCAACATGCCTGACAGGCAGCTGTACAAAGAAGCCAACATACACACACTTTTATAAATGCACCATGCCATGGGGAAAGGGGCAGGGGATGGGGGCAGCTGGGAGCTGAGCTTTACTGCACAGTAATGGCCATGGAGCCAACCTGAGCATGGGCTAAGAAGATTGCTCTGCTGGTGCTGGTCAAGTCATGTCCCAGCAGCCATCCTCTCTTCACCATCCACCAGCTGTGCTGAAGAAGAAATCCTCCATCCTTTTAAGTATGTGTAAAATACATATTAGCGTTGCCCTCTGCTGACTAGTGCTGGCCCCATTGTGGGGGCTTTGCTCCAATGAACACCCCATGACCCACAGAGTGCTCATTGCTCCCAGCCCCTGCCTCAGTCTGCTGCAAACCTGGGTAGATATGGGCAGCCACCATGGAAGACACCAGGAGCTCTGTGTAGAATATTTTCCTCTGCATTTTATTCATGTAGTCATTTTTAAAAATATTTTTTTTCTTAGTTATTCTAAAAAACATCCTTTTTAATTTATTCATGGCTCACATTCACTTAATTCGTTTGGGATGGCTCCTCAGACTTGGTGCCCTGTGGAGAATCTGGGCTGTGTCAGTAAGTTCAGTAAAGATTCCTAATCTCTGTTGTGATGAGCACAACCCTGCTCGTCAGGAAAATGGCTAGAGGATTGGCATAGAGAGAGGGATGATTCTCCCACTAGGAAGAAAAAGAACAAGATCAAGGAGATTTAGAAAACTGGGATTTAATCAATTGAGCATCAGTTTAAACTGCAACTTATTCAGCCCTGTTCTTATAAAACGTGTGTAGACACGGATCAGAAACATCAGAGAAATGGTCAAACCTAGTTATTGTTTATACCATGTTATTTTTTATTTATATCATGTTAATTATAGTTATAATTATGCTATTCCTTTATGTTATCAATATAATTTGTATCAGTTATATTTATGGTTTTTATATTACTATCACAATAATTTTGTACTACTGTTTTATATTTTTTTATTATGTCTTGGAGGAAGTGTTCTGAGAGGCCTGTCTCTGCTGAACCCAGCAAAGTCTGAGGTGGTTAACAAGGGCAGAGCTAATATAGCTGAGCATCTACCTCTACTCAGTTATTTGAAATGCTCATGGACACAGAATAACTAATGACTGAAAACACATTTGAATGAAATAAAAAGTGAAGGGGGAAACCCCTACATTTTTCTGCCAGCTTCCACACATAACCTGAACATGGCAACAAGCACCCCAATGCACAGATTTTGTGAACAGAACCCCCCTGACAATGCAGCAAAGCCAAAACCTGAGTGCACTGGGACAAACTCAGGATGCAAATGCAATGGCAGCTGTGGTGTGTTTTAAAAAAGTCTTACCAGCCTGCAGGAACCTGTGATGCTGTAAAACTGGCAAGTGCAGAAGATCGCCAGCGAATAAGGGAAGTGGGGAGGAGCAGAGGGGCAGGCACCTTCTGGGCTGCGTTCAAGGCTTTGCACCTGCACAGCCAGGCAGCTCGGTGCAGGTCTCCTCTGTACTGGTGTACTGAGAACACATGTGCTCATAGGGATGCTCGTAGGGATAATTGCCTACCTTGGCTTGTACCTGTATCCTAAGGAAGTGGATCCTGTGACACTCAAAGTGATACTGAGATTCAATTTCCTTAACCTAACTAGATTTTCCTCAGACTCAGGGAGAGGCCATCAGAGTGTACGGACTTGTAGGTGAAAAATCTGTACAGGTTTGTGTTAAATCTGTTTCTTTTAGTCACAGGATTTACACACTGTGGGTACAAGGGCAAGCTGAGATCTGAGAAGTGATCAAATTATTTTTTTTGTCCGGCATCCCATGAAGCTCAGCTAGGAAATGCATTCAGGTTATGGGATGCCGTGCAAAGCATGCTGCAACCAAGTGCCATGATGCAATTATTGCTAACAACACTGCAGGCTTTGAAGGGGTTTCTGTTGCATTTTGGAGCAGATGTCCAACTCTGCAGTCACAGGTAGTGGGGGTGAGGGGGTTCAAGGCTCATTCCAGGTACATCACAGGATGCCTGTTAGTAAAATAATTCAAACAATAGCAAAAATTAACCCTGGGACATGGTATTCCACATGCTGATCTTAAAATTGTTTCTAGAAGATACCCATGTGTGCTCACTGGTGTGCTGCACATTTGCCTTAGAAGCACTGATTTCTGATCTCACAGGCTCACATACTTCACTTTGTGCTACAAAAAAGGTCTCGTCATGGTTTACTGGGGAAAGCACATGCAGAGGCCATGTCTTTGCCCCAGGAAGTCTTTCAGTAAGATGGGAACAAAACCCACCCTCATATCAGGGGCATGGACCTTCATCTGCTGGGATAGACTCCATTTAAAGCCTTTATCCCTTTACAGGGACCTGCCATGTAATGCCCTGTTAAGCCTAGGGGAGCAGGCTGTAATGTTGGGTGTAATTTCCTTTAGCACTGCTGGAAAAGCCAGAGGGAGACTCATAAATCAAGCTAATGCCCAGAGGGCTGTGGTTTGCAAGGTATTTTGGTGCTGTGGAACTGGGATATTTTTTCCATGGTGCAGCAAGAGCTGGGAGCAGGTACTCTACTTCAGGGAGACATTTTGAGTCCACATGCTTCTTCCACGTATCTTAGTGCTTTCCAAATACAGGAATACAACACCCAGCAGTTTCTCTGCCAGGAAAGGTCTTCTTTTTATCTCTGTTTTAAAACATGGTGCTCAATAGATGAGCATTTAAGATACCCCAATGAACCAGAGCTGCCCCTAGCTGCTGACCCACGACCTGCACCACTGCTGCTATTCCAAACAGACATCTCAGACATGCTGAAGCACTGAAAACAGATTCAGGTGCCTGTGCAGGTGAGCTAAGAGGGGTGTTCAGCTTGAGGGCTGTGGCACCAAGCACTGACACCCTGAGAAGCAGAGCTCCCCAGCTTGCTGTTCCCAAAGGGGCCAGGGGCTATTCTGGGACACCAGCAGAGACAACATCTTCTCCCAGCCCAGAGCAGCCAGGGCAGCAAACCTGCCTCCCCAGGCAAGCTCATTTCATCTGCCTACTTTGGGCTGAAAAACTCAGTTTTGCATAGACCACTGTGAAGCCTGGAGCCAGTTCTGAAAGACAACCCCAGATGTACCATGTGAAGGCACATGAGCTCACAGCAATCACCAGCTTTTGCCTTCCATCTGCTCTGATTAAACATGTTTGTGACAAACTGGCTGTGCATTCCTCCAGGAGAATATTCTATTAAAACAAAGATCTTAAATTGAAATCAAAACAAAACTGACAAGGCAAATCTGTTTGAGAACTGGGAGTTCTAAACTGTGTCTTTTTGAGGATGAAGCCCTTTTCAACTTCCCCCCTCTTCCCTCTATTATTTTTATACAAGGAGGAAATTATCTTGGGAATCAAAATTGTCCCGTTCCTTTTCAAACGGACATAGGGTACAGGGCTCTTTTAATCTTTCAAGGTGTGCACTGTGAGGGGAAGTCAGGCAGATCCTGGCTGCCACCTTGACCGGTCCAGCAGAGCCCTGGCCCCCACTTGGCCCAGCAGCCCCTCTGCCCATGAGAGCAGAGACCTCTCTGCCTCCAGCACAGCTCACCCCAGTGGCACCTGGGGTACCTTGTGGCCAGCATTTCAAGGAGGATGCCAGAATGGTCTATGGAGGGAGTGGTCAGCCATCCCCTAAACTGCTAATACCAGCTTTGGCAAGAGCTCAGGCTTGAGGGGGTCTGAAGAGAAGCAGTGTTACACAGGATGAGCCCTGTGTGCCTTAGATAGGGACATGGAATCTCTGCTATCTATTAGATAACAGGTAGGAAATGGACAGGATCAATTACTACCAGGCTTCCTCTGGGAGTGCCGTTCACCAGCTGCGATACAGAAGCTCTGATGTGCAGGGAGGTTTTCACCAGCCCCTGCCTGCCCCAGGTGCTGTAAAATGTCACCAGGCTTCGTGATGGGATCTGGACATTTATCTCCTCCTTCTGCCTCCAGCCCATCAGCCCATCCACTGGTAATTGAAAGCTGCCAGAAAATTACTAGTCAAAGTTTCTGCAGCACAAGAAAGGCTGCTCTTGTATATTTCCTTCATGGTTTCCAGCAGCCTCTTGTTATGAATGTCAAACCCCTGCATTTCCCATGAAAAGACCTAACAAAGCCTTCACATGGGCTATTAGCTATTCCACTGCTTTTTACATCCTTTTCTCCTGACCTTTTGAATGGATTAAGAAACTCTCAGGTATTTGTACCTGGGGGAAATCTCAGCAGCTCAGCTTATATGCAGATTCTGCATGTTTATAATTCAAACTGTGTTGATTAGGTACAGTAAATAAGTATTGATTCCAACTAGATGGTTTATGTAACTAAGCAGCACAGCAGGAATGAAGCATTACAACTATTACAGCTGCATGTGCAAATTACAGAGCTCTCATTTATTGGAATAGTTGAAATGAACTGCTCCTGCTGTGCTGATTAGTTAAATAAGCCATCAAATCAGGGAACATAACCGTGTGCCATAACACTGTGCTCAATCTGGAATTATGTATTGGACTGTAACATTTGTGATTCATACCAACCAGTCATCTGTCTAACCAACTCAAGGCAAAGAGCGATTTGTCTTACCCTAAACATATAATGTGATATTTATTCTCCACAAATATTTAAATGCAGAGTTAGCCTGTGGTGACTAGCTAGGGTTTTAAAGTGTTTGTGAGCATGAACTACACAGATATTAAATGTTAGCAGAGAGCAGGCAGGAAAGATTTTGCGAACAGGAGCCACATCTGAATTCCAGGCAGAGCTGGCCATGACCCTCATCTCCGCCAAATCCGAGTGCTGCCTAATGGTGCCCTGGCAAAGCAACTCACATCTGTCAGGTGTGGCTGATCCCCCAGCTGGTCCTGCAGGAGAGAACTGCATTAGCAGCCCCATGGCGATTTTTGTGGAGAGTTTACTTTTAGCATTTTTATTAGTTTTTATTGTCACACCCCCACAGCATGTTGAGAAAAAAATGCAGCAATGCATCTTGCGTACAGGGAGTGTGAAGATTTGTGATTGTTCCTACTTTTATGGTCTTGGATGGTTATTAGCTGCAGTAGGCTTGCTATCCAGCTGGAAAGCTGTACAATGGGTTCTCCCATGCTGTTTTTGCACTCTTTCCTATGCATCAACTTCCTCCTCCATCCAGAGACCATTAGAATTACTGTTTAGATGAACTACTGGTCTGGCCTGCTAAGGCTGTCCTCATTTTCTTACCTCTTGGACTGTCCCACCTTGAAACTGTCCTCTGCCTTTAGCAAAATTTCCAAAAAGGGTAAGGTGGAGAAGAGATACAGGAAACTGTAGAGCTCTGTGTGGTTGGGTGACACTGGACTGAGGACTGTGGGTGGAAGGACCAGAAATGAAGGCGAGTTGATATTTTAGGCAATGCTGATGCAGAGACCAAAAAAACCCAACCCTGTGGGCTGTGTGGCAGCCCTAAGGGATGGCCTTGGAAATGCTCTGACACAGCACACAGCCTTTCACTGGGGTTTCAAAGCCATGAGCTCCTCCTTTGAGCATACCCTCCCTGTTTACTCTGGACTTTGTACTTCTCCCATCAGTGAGGATGGAGGGCAAGGCTGGGGTACTGCCAGACAGTGATGGTCCTGCCACAGGCTCAGCGCTACAGAAAGCTACTCCAGCAAAGCTGAGTAACTCATTTCATCACGTGGATGTGTGCTTCTCCCAGACATTTAACAGGGTGGCCCACTACATTAAGCTTGGCAGCACAATTTAGTAAGCTTCTGGGGGGATGCCTGACAGCCCTTGCACAACCCATGTGAATGAGGCATGATGTCTCAGAGACAGGGAGCAGCACACACTAAGCCACAACGATAAAAAACATGAGGCACCTGTTAACAGGCTGGATCTGGTTTTGCAAAATCTGCCCAGATCTTTGGCTGAAGCCTTACAGAGATGTGATGAAAGCTGAATATCAAGTAGAGTGGAGTTATATAATGTTTTGCAGTGACTGGTAAGATTGATGACCTGGAAAATAGGATTTGGCACTGCTGGCAGCAATTGATGAGTGTGCTGCTGCTGCATGCAGGTAACGGTGAGTGTCTCAGCCAGGCTGCTTCTGCCTCAGATCCTGGCTCAGATTTGTTCCTTCCCTACGCTGTCATACCTCCTGACTCCAGACTGACCTCCACACTCAGGAGATGTTTTCCCATTGTCTATAAGAATCCTGTTAGAGGCCTCTCAATGGCCTGGTGAAGGGGATGGACTGCACCCACATCCAGTTTGTGGAAAGTTGGTGGAGGGATGAGCTTCATCAGTCCTACCTAGCCTGAGTACTTCTCTGGCTCTGTAATTCAGTAATATTGCACTTGCTGTGCAAAACGAAAGTTCATATTTTGCAGGGCAAATGAATCCTATCCTAATTGGAAGTCCATATCACAGGGGAATAGGCAAAGCTTCACTTCTGAGATCCTCTGGGAAGTTCTGGAGTTTGACTCCCAAAGCAATCCAAGCATACTGCCAAAACAAATGAACTCAGGCTTAACCATGGGTCTGCAGCCTAAAGCCGACAGAAAATGTTAACTTCTGAATTATATTGCCACAAGTGGGAAGCGGATCACAATTTTGGTCTATCAGCCAGGCTTCATGCACAAGATGACCTCCAGACATCCCTTCCAGCCTCAACTATTCTGTGATTCTGTGATTGAAGGTGAAGGTTCTGAAGCACAAGTCATACGGGGAGCGGCTGAGGGAGTTTGGGTTGTTTGGCCTGTAGAAAAGGAGACTCGGGGGAGACTTTATGGGCCTCTAGAACTATTTGAAAGGAAGTTTTAGCAAGGTGAGGATCAGTCTCTTCTCCCAAGTAGTAAGCAATAGGACAAGAGGAAATGGCTTTGGGTTGCACCAAAGGAGGTTTAGACTGGGTATCAGGAACATTTTTTTTCGTGGAAAGGGACATCAAGTATTGGAACAGGCTGCCTGAGGGAGTGGTTGAGTCACCATCTGTGGAGGCATGAAGATGTATAGATGTGGCAATCAGGGACATGGTTTAGGCGGTGCTGGGTTGACAGCTGATCTTGGGAGTCTTTTCCAACCTTAACAATTGTGTGATTCTATGACTGTATTTGTTTAGTGCTTTCTCACAGAAAGCAGTCATGATATTGTACAATGCTCTGTTGCAAAAGGCCAGTGAAAATATCAACTCCTAGATTAAAAAACAGAGGGACAAATGAAATGATAGAAGAGACAGAGGTGGGCTGAAGGGTTTGTAAAGGGCTCAGCAGTGGAAAATATTTCAGTGACAGTGAATTTCTATTAATCACCCTCAGTTCAGATCTCACTCCCAAGCAGTATAAAAATGCACATCAAAAATTGTATAACTGTACAGTTTTGCAGAGCCCTTCAGAGTGAGCTTCAACATGGCTCCACGTACGTAAGGAATTTGTTACAGAAATTGTTACAGAAGCATAAAAAGTTGAAAGCAGCAGACCATCATAATTAACCCTTAATTATTGCCATGAATATAAAATATTACAATAAAAATAAAGAGTGACTTCTATCTGAAGTATCCAGTTCTTTTTGGCCATAAAAGTATATTACAATCAGGAAAATAAATACATAAAGGCAGCACACCTAATTGGACACTATGGGGATCTCCATCTTTTTGGGATGCTCTGCCAAGGTACCACAGAGCCCTTCTGAGCTAAACCAAAACCAATACTTCCCAGAAAGCATGCAAAAAGGTCAAGCCATGTTTGCCTCTAGGAAGGAAAAACAGTGGCTTCAGAAGCGAACTCTTCACTGTAGCTAAAGGCTAAAGGAACAACTTGCTAAGGAGGGTTATGTGAGGGCAGGAGCTCTGAGCTGGACTGAGAAAGGGAGGAAATTCCTGACATTGTGACATCCTGACATCACCATTTTGTAGACTTGAATTAAACTGGTTTTGTGCCTGGGTTTTCCTGTTGTCTATAGGTGGAAGTGGTCCTCCAAGCTGTGCTGGGGGCCTGTGGTTCAAGGGTTGGAGTTCTCCCTGTCACTGTCAAGACGTGGTGGCTGAAACACTTGGGGACTGGGAGTCTCGGTGGCTGTTCTAACTGCCCATAAGGCCCCTGGCAGATGTGCACATCTGGACCACTCCATTGAGCCCGTCTCCCTGCTGTTCTGACTCCCAGGACAGCAGAGGTGGGAAATATTTTGGTAAGGTCATGGCCTTGTACCCTCTTTGCTCTGGCACGGAGCACTAAGTAAAACACCGCAGGCGATGAGTGAAGACAAAAGGCTTGTTTCAGGTAGCTAAAAGCAAACCTTGCTTTTGCCTCTATGCCTGACCAGTTTCCCACTTTGGGAAGCACAGAGGAAAGATATGACTCAGCTGCTCTCATCTCACATAATGCAAAGTCCATGTTATTCAACAAGGATGTCAACAGAGGAAAGGCATTTCAGAAACACAGTGCATATAAATCCTAGGCAAGGAGGGGGTTACAGGTATGGAGATTTTGAGAAGCAAAGGGGATCACATCTGAATGCCTCATATGGAAGCCCAGGGCCTGTCCAGACAGAAACAAACACAAAGGAGGCTGCCTATATCGGACCACTTCCTGCAGGCACCCTCGTTCCTTCACCAACCACTTTTTCACTGCCTTTTCACTGACTTTTTCCACTGCTGCTTGTCTCTGTGGGACCTTGCTGTGACCCTGCCTGCTGTACTGGATTGCAGCATCTACACACTGACTAGCTGTGGTCAAGTTGCCATCTCTTGTAAAACTGTAGAAGAGTGGTACAAGATACTGTATTTAAAAAAAAAAAAAAAAGAAGAAGAAAAAAAAGAAAAGGGAAAAAAGAGCAGAGTGTACAGCAATCAGAAAAATAAATTCAGAAGTGTATGAATTCTTCAAGGGGAAGGTGATGGTCGTTTTAGTTTTAATAGTGTTGCATACGCTTGCTGGCTCTATTTAGAAAGTGGTAGGGGGTTGCCTCATCTCTCTTGCAATTCATACTACCTGAGCACTTCCCACAGAGCAGACGTGGTTTTGCAATTTCGTTTTCGTTTTCATTTTTCCTCCCTGGCCCACTGGGAAATCACTGCAGCAAGCACAGAGATGCATACACACACACACAGAGAGCAGGGGCCAGTGCCAGCCCTGAACCGGGGATGGGGACAGAGAGCATCCCCAAATCAGTTGCCTGCTGCATCATGCAAGGAGTCTGCGTGCAAGGGGATTCTCACCTGAGGCTTTGCCTTTCCACTGTAAGAAGAAGACTGAATAGCAAATTAAATTCTGGAGATGGTGGATTTAGCCAAATGCAGGCCCCAGTTCAAATGGTTGATAGAAGATCATGCCGTAGCTCTCCTCTGCTGGCATAAGCCATGGCACATTGCCTAAGACTGAAGGCTGTATGCAGCCCTCTTGAGTTCTGTCCTATGCTTTTCGGGCAGTTTTGTGGGGCACCTTCCCAACAGAGAAGGAGGAACAGTACGTTTTGTATTCTCAGTCAGCCACTGTCCTTGGGAAAAGCAGCTTATCCTGGACCATGACACCACTTTCAAGATTAACATCCTACAGAAGCAACAGGCTGGTTTTGTGTGGCCCATGGGTAGTGGCAGCTCTGGCACCTTCTCAGCACCACACCTGGAAGACAAGAGGTGACCAGGATGATGTGGTCAAGGAAGAGGAGCAGGGAGAAGTGCACTGAGTGATAAAGCTGACATCTGTGGAGATCTATGGTGCAGTCACTGCTGTGGCATCCTCTGAACTCTGGTCTGGCTCTGGGAAGGTGCTGGGCAACAAAGCAGCGCAAGCAGGTCTTCTGCACCTCTTCCAGCCTGGTCCCTCAGAAGGTATTTCTCCGCAATGTTTTTGGACACCACCACCACCTCCAAGTGCTCTGGCAGAGCACACAATGCCTGTGTTTTCAAGCCTGACTGATGCCCTGCACACATCTCAGGACCCATGTGGTGTGGTGTGATACCAGACTTACTGTGCAAGCCCTGACTCAAGTGGAATTTTACTTTTGAAGTTATTCAAAACAATGACTTCAAATGCACTGCTGCAGAAGGGCAGTAATGTGGGCTAAAGAGGTGATGCTGAGTCCAGAACAGCAGGTCAACATCTCCTGCTCCTTTACAAGGCTCCTGGTATCTTGGACCAAAAGCAGCAGGCTTGCTTTCTCCTCCATCTTTTTTTCCTTTAGCGTTCACTCTCCAACAGCATAGGTTCCCTGCCTCTGGCTACACCAGTAGCCCTCAGGAAGTCCCAACAGCCACAGCTGGCATCTCTTGACAGCACCTACCACTTCAGATCTATATCTGCTGACTTTTATTGATTCTTCCAGCACCATTTCTTGGTCCCCAGAAATAACAATTGTGGCTTGTCTGTGAGCAAATGAGCAGCCCGAGGACTTATCAAGAAAAACATCGAAAACAGAGGTAAAAAACAAAGCCCGGAATGTGTCTCCTGGCATATAGGAAGGAGCAAGGTCTGTGCAGAGAAACATGGAAACTCACAGTGGGAGTTGGCAGAGGCAGCCAAGTTGCATGAGTCACTGGGTTGACGGGCCCCAAAGGGCCCCAAAGCAACCAGCAGACCTGAGGCAACTTGTCCAGTGAGGAATGTCAGCATGAAGCACGGGCAGCAGGTACCTGGACTGAAAATCCTGGTGTGTCAGGCAGTGAGGAGACTGAATGTAGTGAGGATAGGCATGGAGGAAAAGGAAGGCGATACCATGCTCACTGCGGGCTGACCAGGTCCCCGTCACCTGTGCTGGCTCCTGGCCCTTCCTTCCCCAGGCAAGAGTCTGATGCAGAGATAGAACCTTTGGGCATCAGTCAAGTGAAAGGTATGCTGCATGGGCCCAAGATTGTATAGAAGGGTGGAAGGCAGCATGTGTGGAGACACCAGGAAGGGGGAAGGAAAATGCAGAAGAGAAACCTGTGGTAGAGCCACAGGAGGTCAAACCAGGCAAAGGCAGGGTCTGCAACAGCAACAGCAACAGCAGAACCAGGCCAGGCCAGGCTCCCCTGCATCGCTGGATCCATAGGCCAAGGCCAATTGTGTGAGGTTCAACAAGGAAAAGTAACAGGTCCTGTACTTGGGTCACAACAACCCCTGCAGCGCTACAGGCTGGGAGCAGAGTGGCTGGAAAACTGCTCAGCGGAAAAGGACCTGGGGGGGCTGGTCGATAGCGGCTGTACATGAGCCAGAGTGTGCCCAGGTGGCTGAGAAGGCCAATGGCATCCTGGCTTGTATCAGCAATAGTGTGGCCAGCAGGACCAGGGCAGTGATTGTGCCCCTGTACTCGGCACTGGTGAGGCCACACCTCAAAACCTGTGTTCAGTTCTGGGCTGCTCACTGCAAGCAAGGCATTGAGGTGTTGGAGTCCAATGTCATCCGTATAATTGCATTTAGGTACAATATTTGTGTTCAAAGACCTGAATCTTTGCTGCTATGATTTCTTTTCTTCATAATTAAATGTAATTATAGGTGGATGTCTTGTTAATTGCTCATGTCACGTGAGTGCTTTTTCCCATGGACTTCTTGACATCTCCTGAAAGTGAGTTACCCCCTCCTCAATCCTGTTGGCATTGGAGAAAGGAGGAGGTTTTGCCTTGGCTCCTGTTACAACAAAGGCAGCCAGATTTTGCTGACTTATGGTATTCTTGGTGTATTCTCAAGGCAAGTAATTTTTAGGGCTGTGCTGTCTCTGAGTGGAAAAGTATTATAAAAACTTTTATTCTCCCCTTTGGTAGGAGCTTATTGCAACACACAGCACCCTGACTTTCAAATAACAAGGTAATTGCATCATCACCTAATCAGTTGCCTTAGTAACAGATCTCCTAAATTTCCCTGTTGCATTTGCACGTTCATAACTATGAAAATCAGATGTGGGAGAAGGAAAGGAAACAAAAGAAAATCCAAGGCTTTGTAGGATGTGGTCCTTGATGGGAAAGCACACATAAGGCAGTTTGCTGATGGCCTGCACTTTATTTACCCACCTTTGTGGTGACTGTGGCCCCTTAGTGACACGGCAGCAGCTGGTGTTGGCTAAACTGTGGAGGGAGGGGACAAATCTGGAAAATTACTGGCATCTTCTCTGCAAGGTTTGGAGGCACAGAGAGAATTAGATTATGGGCAAATCTTTGTATTTGTAACTTCCAAGGGAGAGCTAAGGCAGGCAGATAATGAATCATGGAATCATTAAGTTAGAAAAGACCTTTAATATCATAGAGTCCAACCATTAATTTACAATTTTAAGAAAGCTTGGGGTAGAAGGCCTGGGTGTTGGAGTGCTGTTTAATCATCAATTCTTGATTCAGCAAAGGTTAGCACAGCAAATGCCATTTCCCTGGAATTTGCAGGAAGTCTTCCAGATCAGCTCCTGTTCAACACAGATTCAGATGGCCCCTCCGACTTGCACACTCAGAGGAGGCTCTGGAGATGCTGCTGCTTGCAATTTCAAGGGCATTTGTCCAGACAGATCCACCGCAGCTCAGTAACCAGCAGCCTTTCAAATCTGACACTGAACCTCTACACGCAGTTTCAGCTTTTCTTGAGCTCGCCGCAGATGAGGAACCGTACAGCCTGGACCTGGAAAGGCTGCTCTCCTTTCTGGCAAGCTTCATGGTAGAAATATGAGTTGGGACTGACCTGGAAATAATGGTGGGGGAGAAGGTGAAGGTGCTGGATGAACACAGAACCAGAGTCCAGGCCAGTTGTAATGGTCAGAGAGCAGCAATCCTTGGGGAGGGATGGGAGCTTGTCCATCTGGGCATGAGCCCTGCTTATCCTGATGGAGTCTGTGCTGTGCCTGGAGATCAGATAACAGGCTTCTCCCTGCCCTGGACACTCACAGTTCCAGGCCCCTGAGTCTGTCAAGCCCCTGAACTTCACTCCCCTGATTGACCTTAGGGGACAAAATGTGTGGCGGCACTGTGGGAAAATGTTTCTTTTAGTACTCCTGACAATATTTTATGTATCTGTCTTCAAGGAGGGAGCTAAGGGCACCAGTGAAGTGCCCAGACTCCCTACCTTGCCCAGCACTGCCAGCAGATAACTTTGAGACCTCCCCATCAAGAACAAGCAACTGAGAACAACCACAGAGGTATTTTTCATCATGTAAACACACCCCAGGTGATAAGGCTGAGAACAAGCTCCAGTCACGCATTCTAAAGTACAGCTGCACCTACCCTGTAACTACCCAGTGCTGCTCATGTGTGGGAAGAGAGCAAAGGCTACAATGTGAGGCTGGTAAACACAGCAAACACATGGCCAGTGTGATGTTCCAATTCCCATGTTTAGTTTCAAACTGAATAATATGCATTTGAGAACTAGAGCAGGCCTTGCTAAAAGGTGAATGTTGAATACAATGAATTAAGAAAGCACAGTATACAGAGAGCTCTGTAATTATATCATCAGAGAATATCATGTACACTGTGCAATGCTGTGATTCATGATGTTACAAGTAAATAACAGGAGATTAAAAATGTTCTTGGGTTCTCATCTGTAATGTAGCCCAGTTTAAGATTATACTTACCAAATTATCAGTGGAAAAACACAATTCCAGAGCTGAGTCACAGAGAGTCACACCAAGTCAGAGACTATGGTCTTGCTGGGAGAGCTGGGCTTTTATATCACAAGCAAGGCCCTGAAGTATCCCCAGGGACTACCACATTTTGAAAATAGTAGAGAAAACATTACTGGATCTTTTGGGAATGGCTAAGAGAGGTGGGTTTATTCCTATTTTACAGACAACTTACTTGAAAAGCAGCTCCTCAGGGAAAAAGGACAAGGTACTCCCTGAGCCAGGAGAACAGCAGGGCATATCCCTGCCCCCGCTCAATCTGGCAGAGCACACTGCCTGTGGTGGCCACTGGCTCCCTTCACTCAAACATGCAGCCCCTTCTCTCATGGCAGCACTTCTCTTTTCACACCAAACCAGACAGGAATGAGATTTCTCTCCATGTTGTTAAGAAAGGCTTCAGCAAACACTCAATATCAAGTGGCAGGAATCGTCATCTCTGGGAGTTGCTTTGGTAACTCGGACATGTACGTGAGAAAGTCGTCTTACAGAAGAGCAGGAGGTTGGGAAACAGGATCTTGAACTTGCGCACCAATTTCATCTCCCCGTGTTGGAAATTGTAAGAAATCATTTCAGCAATCCAGGTACAAACTTTCCACAGAAAAAAGACAGTGGAAATTCAAGAAAGCTTCATGGTATGGGACAGGATTTCCCTGCATATTGAGCTGAAGAAGAAGGATGCTAAACATGCAACAATTGATATCTGAAATAAGGCCAGAAATGGATTTGACTGTAAACAAAGGAAATACTAGAACAGGATGTTTAAAGAACTTAATGTTCATATGAATTTTTACAGCTAATTTGAGAGGTATTAACCCCTAGCCTGACAGCTAGGCAAAATACTGAGCAGGGGAGGCAGAGACCTGAATGCAAGTGGCTGATGACCTGTAAGAAGTCTCACAAGGTGCAGTACTCACAGTGACATGAGTATCAATGAGTTCTTTGCAGCAATACCTATCGGAGAGCCAGAGGTCCCTGTCTGCACTGCAGTACCATCCCTGTGGTCACTGCAGGGTGACAGAGAGCCCTGCTGGTGCTCTGCTTTTCCCTGTGGCAGGGGAGGCATGGTGAAAGGGGGCCCTGTCTCCACAATTGCCAACATTCAGATTCAGACACATGATTACAAGTTTTCTTGCTGCCAGAGATGCTCCCTACTTTCCTTTCAGGCCTCTCAGTATTAAGTACCTTCAATAAATCCAAGCCTTTGCACAGATTCAGGGTATTTAGTGGTGCTGTTGGTCCAGGAAAATGATCAGTAGTAAAACTGTCTGTGGATCACTGGGTCCCTGCACCCTAGATCTGAGGTCTACCAGAGTTGATCGAGAAACTCAGAGGCATTTTGACCAGGTCCCATCATTGCTATTGCCAACACAAGTGACGGATATTAAACCAGAGAGGGGACAGCCATGGGTGATGTGTTCACCCAAACAGGCCATAGCATTTGTGGATGTGCGAAATCTATGAGGAAAATTGCCTGTGCAACTGGGCATGTTTGAACTAACAGCTGAAACTGTGCCCTTCCAGCCAGCAGCTGGATGCAAGATCTGGGACCAGGCAAGCATGGATTGAGCTAAAGTTCTTTGATCTGTAGGGGGAAGCATGCCATTGCTGCTGACTTCATGAAGTAATGAGATCTGGGGATGCTGCTCCAGCCAGAGCTGGTGAAGGTACACAGCTGTGGCCAGTGAATTGTGTGGTATGCTCCAAGGAAAATCTTCCTGCCTTTCCCTTGCTCCCAAAATGGCCTAGATGTGGAATCATGCAGGTATCAGAAACTGGAGCTCAACGAGAGCCCCCAGAGATTGTCCAAGAGAAAGACAGAGGTGTCTTCCCAAAGCCAGCACCTGGACAGGATCAGATAGCCAAGGCAAAGGTGTCCCAGGTGCAAAAGTCCTTATGGGCTTTCAACTCCATACAAAACTTGTATTTGACTCCTCTTGACCTGAGGACAGCAAAAAAGAACAAAACAGCAATAGATTTCCTCTGACTGCGGTGAAAGCTGTCGCAGAGCTTTACTGATGGAAACCAGGCAAGTTAATGGTGCTACAGAGAGGTTAACAGTTCTGGCTTTTATGTCACCTCCAAGTTTTGATTTCAGGCAGAGTTCAGTGTTGCTACAGCTCTCTCTGTTGGAAAGAAAGGACTCAGGGCCAGTCAGTAATGTCAAGTGAACACTGACGGACACTGCTATTTGGCTGCTGCTGGCCCAAGGCTGTGGCCCAGTTCTAAAATATCTCACCACAACCCAGTGGCGACTCCGAGGAAAAACCTGCTTACCAGAAATGTACCAAATAATGCACTGGAAACATAAAAGTGTTTGTCCTTCATGCTATTAAACAATTAGAGGGAAAACTCTTTTTGTAGACAAGGTAATTAATAGTTGTTGCATTAAACCATAAAACAAAACAGGAGCTGGATTACTAAAGTCATTTATCAAAGCTGGTTATAGTTTCATATACAATAACAGAGATTACCGCAGAACAAATGCCAGTTTGGAAGAAAAACCAGAAAGGGATGGTTCCCCCTTGCTTGTCCTTTGAGGAATGGCAGCAGTGAATTAGATGTTTGGACGTGCCCCAAGCCTTTACCACCACCCAGATGTGGTTGCTTTTGGGAAGAGACATCGCAAGCAGCACTGCTGTGATGTAGGGCATAAATGCTACTTAGTGCTGGGAATGGTGCACAGAGGCTCCTGTGCAGAAAAGATAGCTCTAAGGTATTTTTAAAACCATCCCCAGTGAAATAAAAATGACCCTTGGAAAGGGAAGAGAGGGCTCAGTATCCCTTATGTCAGCCATAACATCCAAAGCAGTTTTCATTAACCTGGGAATCTTACAGTGGACAAAAAATATCGTGTCATTGCAGTAGCACACACACTCCTTGCAAGAGCCCAGTAATTTCTGTCAGACCCTTCCCTGCTCCTCCCAAGCCCACCACCAAAGCCATCAGCCCACAAAGGAAGCCTGGAGGCACGGCAGCAGCCAGGGGAGCCTGGAAACTAGGAGGAACCGAAGGTGGGAGAGGGCGCAGTCAGTGTCCGTACGTGAGTGGAGTCGTCTGTACCACTCCGCTCCCTGACAACTTGCACACTCCTCATCAGCCTTTCATGTAAAGGAGGAGACTTCTGTGACCCACGGATGCCTCATGTGGTCGCTATGTGTCCTCCAGCAGTGCCAGGAAGGAAACCGCTGAAGACGCCCCCAGCAACGGGGAATCCTCGGCTGCATTGCAGGGCGGTGCCCTCTCTGCGCAGGGATCACCCAAGGAGGAGGCAGCAGCAGAATCCCCAGCCAGCCTCTGCCTGCCCGTGCCTCAGCACAGCAGGCTCTCCGGCCCCCTCCAAGCTGCTCCCTTCTGACTGCCAGCAAAGCCCACGTTTGGGAATGGAGCTTTAGCGAGGTCAGACTGCGGTGAAACTGCTTTTCTGTAGCACACCGCACAGATGCGAACTGACACGGGTGCTGCAAAGCATCCTTCCACTTTCCCCTGACTTTTCAGCGGTTTTTCCTCATTTTCATCACCAAAAAGAAAACTCTCATAGCGGGAGGAGGAAGTATCAGTCCTATGCCTCATAAACCAGGCCTCCAATGCCATTCGGAGCCATTCTGTTCCATGATTAAAGCTGGGCTGGATATTTTATACATGACAAGCACATTAGGCTTTTTCTCTGATGTTTGTGCTACTTCCTCCTCAGCCCCGCCCCCCTTTTGGGGGCATTGACGTGTGTAATGATTTCCTCTCTGCAGGAGCAGAGTTCACAGTATAAGAATAAACACACTTTTTAGCCAAGGGTGAATTTATGACTGTAATTCGTATTTTAAAACAAGGCAAGTCTTTTGCTTATAGACAAGCAGATCGTGTGGTTGCAGTTGAAACTGAGGCATCATTAAGCGTGACATTTACAGAGCAGGATCCTAATGGAAGTGGCAAAAAAGGAGCAGGCCACAAAAAAAGAACTGTCTCGCTCTGGCAGCTACCTGTCCAGATCCTGCCTTCACCATTAGTGTCCTTGCCAGGACATAACCCTGCACTCGTTTCCTTGTTAAACGCGTGGACTTTATTTTAATGAGTTTAAAAAGGCATGGAAAGGAGATGAGCTCCCTTTGGCAGGGAAGGTGAGGATCTGCAGAGGCTGTTGAGTCACTTTGAAGCAAAAAAGCATGAAAATGAAAAGGCAAGATCTTTCATTGTCTGCCAGTCATGCAGGGATCCTGGGAGCACGTGAGTGGGACTACATCCTTCATATCTACAAAAAGATGAGGCAAAACCTGAGAAGGAAAGAAATGCCCTGCAGAAAACTAAATGTAGCTTTGAAAGAATGGAGAGTAAAACAGTCTGATAAAGGGAGGGAACACAAACAGTCTTGAAAGCTTCCAAAGGCATGAGACTGTTGCACAGAACAGTCCCGTTCCTGCAAAGACACGCAGTTAACATTACAGGCAGAGCAGCCCCATTGGACAAACCTGCCAGACTACAACGTCTGTTTGTGGGCTTAAATGCCACCTTGGCAATGTGAAAGGTGGACAAGTCAACATCTCTGGGAATCCAGAACTGGGACTGATCCCTCAGTGCTCCTGCATGGATGGCAAAGCTCCCCAAAGAGACCTTGCACTCCTCTCCTACTTGAGTAGGTGTGCGGTGTAAACAAGGCATGCAAAGCTTCAGGAGTCACATCAAATATATGTCTGAAGCAGTTCACACAAGCAGCAAACAGCATGCAAACACTCAGAATCAGCTACATCCTGAGAACTGAATCCTTTACCCATTAGTAACCCAGGGTTACGGATGCAGGAGTTGCTCAGTGAGCTGCCGACATGGGGAAGTCTTGTTTATCTGGAGAAATGTGTCCTTCTTCCCCTTGCCCTTGCATGTCAATAGCCAGCTGCCGTGTGTCCTTTATGACATCATCCCACAGGCAAGAGACAGCATAATGTGTTTCAGGCTTCAAGTGTTCTGTGCTCCAGTGACCTGATGAATAAGCACCCACCCAGATGCTATCACAGACAGGGTACCAACAGCTGGATTCACCCTGCCCTTATCTCCAGCAAGAGCTGCGTCCTTCCCTGAGGAGCAGCCAACTTTCATGGCACCTGTAGAAAAATTCACCTTGAGATGTCCATCCTACCATTAGACTGGAATGAAACAGGGTCACAGGGGTTTGGGGAAAATGGGCAGGTGGGAGCAATAGACAGCCAGATGGGCAGCCTCATTAGCCTTGTTTCTTTAGCAAACCAAGCTAAAAATAATAACAGCAAGAGATAGATATTTGAGAAGCTGAGAATAAGGCACAAATGTGATGTGAATCATAGGGCCTAAAAGGATGCCTGGGCTATCTCAGGCAACTTCATTGTGTCATTCCTTTCACACACCATCCTCAAGGATGGTTTGCTCTTTCATTCCACCTACTCAATGGAAAGCTTGAGTTACCCTTTATTCATCTGGTCACCGAACACATCCTCCTAACTTCCAGCTGAATTTGTCTTACTTTCTTGGACAACCTCATTAAAATAAGAACTTAGACTGCACCCAATGAAATTTAAGTTAAAAGGAAATATATGAAGTCAGGAAAAATAATGTCAGCTGTAGAAGAGCTGAGACAAATGTTTGGGAAAGAGAGACTGCAAGAGGCCTGTTGGTTTGCATATATCTGAATAATGTTTCTCCGTGTTTCTGTAACACCTCTCAGACAATGCATTCAGGAAGCCAAAGCTGGACTACCACCCACATTTCTGAAGCCCAGTCTCACAAACATTGGTTTGAGGTTTTCACCCTTTCATTATCCCCGGTACTGCTGCTATTTCTAGAGTTCACAAACCCTTTGCTCTTACAGCGGAGATACTGTTCTGAATGGTGCTGGGGTTAGAAAAAGAAAAAAGACCATTTTACTGCTCAAAAATCCTTGATTGTTGCAACATGTCTTAAACAAAAAGTGAGGCTGAGGGTGAAATAGCAGTGAAAAGACAACCAGAAAATATTTTTTATATGCTAGGAAGTACTAGCTTGTGCAATGACTTTCCTTATCAGCCTCTGCTTGATTTGAGTGGCGGTATTTCGTACAACAGCCGCCACCTCACCTGAAATCCACAGCAACAACAGGGCTGACGTGTTAGTGCTGTGTAGCAGTCTTGACATTGCTGCCTGGAGGAGAGAGCCCCAGGATGGGACTGCAGGCTGTCAGAAAATAGCTACTACTGCATGTCAGATGCATGCTGTGTAGTGAATGCGCAAGTTTCACCAACCTGTATTTATTTGGGTGTGGATCAAGAAAGGCACCTTTGGTTCACCTGCATAGCTGGATCTCACTTTTCCTCTTACACATCACAGCAGTTTGTTTCATAGCAGCCTGTGGAGGAAAGGGTGAGGTTGAAGGAGCTTCTCTAGCAAGTGATGCAAAAAACCAAATATAGTCTGTGCTGTGAAAAGCTCACCGGGCACACATCAGGCCCCGCAGATGGATGAAATACTATGAAAAGGAAAATGGCAAAGACATAGCATAGGATCAGGAGCAGAGGGATTAATTTACTCTAGATGCAGTATTTGGATAAGGAGAAATAGAAAAGCCCAGAGTAGTCTTCACATTCTAAGGCTCTGAGACTTGCAGTGGATTATTTAAAAAGAAAAAGTATGAACAAAGGATTCCTGACTCAGTGTTCAGGTATGACAAGTAGGTGCTGTGTTAGTTGAGGACCTTCTCAGGGTGGAGCAGTCACCTGAGGATACTGAAAAGGATGTGCCATGAAAGAGAAGGCCTGAAGGGCCCTCTTGAGCCCATGGCCACATCAGCCACAGTCTGGACCTGCTACAGTGGATAGTGAATACCTGGCAGTGGATACAAATCCAGATTTGCCCACAGTCTGAGGTCTTCATACAAATTCTCTTCTAGTTAATCAAATGCCTAGGACTAAAGCAGCAGTCCCTTCCCAGGCCACAATGACTGCTTCTGATCAAGAAGGGCACTCTATGTGCTTCCCAGAAACCAGCAGTTCCCATTAGAAACAAAAGACCTACTCCTTTGTTTCAATGTCCCAGCAGCATAAGCACAGGGAGCAGTGGAAAAACTGGCAGCAGACAGTGGGGTGGAGGGAGCAGTCGAGCACAGATCCTAGGGAGAAAACGGTGACCTTTCACAGAATGACTTTCTTTTGCATGACAGGATGAAGGAGATGGGGAGAGGCTGCAGTGACATGTTGGATAATTATCACCTGGGTGTGAAGGGCTCTCAGAGAGGCCAACGAGATGCTTTGCCAGCAAGGGCATAGTAGTGTCTGGGTTTGCCTGTAGCGCGTTGGCGTCATTGCCCCTCTGCAGCTGTAAATGCCAAGCTGACCGGGCCATATGCAGGGAAAAGGCTGCCGAAATCAGGGCATGTTGTGTCTGCTGGCGGCACACAGCATGCCAAGCAGGACTGAACACATTCCCTGGACTCCTTGCTTGCAGACAGGGCATGAGGTGGTCACCCACAGCTCCCCTGGGAGTCAAGCAGTGCTTTTGTGGTGTAATAGGTCCAAATGCATTTGAAGGGTTACCTTAGGAGGACAGGAACTGCAGCCTACAATTGCACTTATGCCTAATGAGAAGGGAGCAGATGGGCAAATCCTGCTCAGGAAAGGTGCAAGAAGAGGTCCTCTGTAGGTACCACCAGTGTCCACCACCACCATCCACACCGGCAGCACCATCCCCACTGAAGTCCCACAGCTCTGATGCATGAGCAGATGGGCTGGCACAGAGCTGCATGACCGTCACTTTGCCACAGACCCTTACGTCTGAGGAACCCAGAAACCCCACATCAACTAAGGCATTGTCCAGTTGAAGGATGCAAATGTGACTGACCTACACTGTACAGGCAAGAGGAGAAGACAGTCTCCACATCAATGAGATTCTGTTCTTCTGTGAACAGAAAAATGAAAATACCCCCTGAAGGTCTTTGTTTGGTCAAAATGTTGTGATTCCAAGAAATAATTGGCCACTGTGAATTCCTAAGTTGTTTGGTTTTTTTTTTAATAAGAAATACAGCCAAGTCACATAAATGTAAATTGGACTTACAGACATGCAAGAGAAAGTTTTTTCTTTATTATTCCTGCATATTTTTGTGTCTTGTTGTGTGGACATCTGCTATAGCAGTAGCTATCACAGGACGTGAAGCCAGAGATACAGCAGCTCAGTGCTTTGTCAGTTCTACAACTCTAGTTAACCTTGGGTGAGGACACTATCACTGGAATATAATAACAAGTTACCGGGCAACATGATCTCCTGTTTCTCAAGTGATCAAAAAAATTATTCGTCTTTCTAGACTGAACCTAAACTGACATTGACCTTTTCATTTAAAGCAAATTAAGGATCTCAGACTACCTAACATGAATGATATTTTTTTGTTGGTTTTTTTCCCCCCTTAATTAAATGAAAGTGGGTTTTATAATTTAAACATTCCCCCACACTGTTGAATGAATGCAAATTTTTTCCATGATTATTCATGCAGTGCAGCAGCAGGCTGAAAACAGCAGTGTTAATTCCCCTGTGATTACTCCAGAACGTATAGGGTGCATACAGAGAGTTACAGTAGCTCCTAGAGACCTGCCACAGAGGGCTTTATTGTGCCAAGTCACGCACAGAGTAATAGGAAATGGCAGAGTGTACTCCAGCATTTCCTCTCTAAAGCAGAAGTTTAATGTGACGGAGAGGCTGGGAGCAACAAGAGGATGCCCTCCTTTTCCCACTGCACAGCCCTGCACAACATGTGCATGGGGACATTTGACAAAGCAAAACCTGGACCATTGCACAGCTCCTTTCCCAGCTATGTCCATCCCTGCTTAGCCATGGGATAAGGCAAGGCAGAGGCAGAAGGAAAATGGAGGTTATGGATAGAGAAGTGAAGCGTGCCACGGCTGGGGTGGCTGGGCACATGGGCTGGTCACACTGTGGGGCACAGCTGCCCGAAGGGTAAGTCATGAGCAAGGTGTCCCCAGTGCCGTTGCCATCGAGTGAGCTTGCAGAAGCCGTGAGGCTGTAAGGACGGTGCAGGTCCTGGCACCACTGCTCCTGGTCTCTCTTACTGCTCACAACTGCCAGGGACCTGCATGGTCAGACACCCCTGGCTACACCAACACTGGTCACCTGAGTGGGATGGGGCATTGGATGTCCTCAGATGCAGATAACTTTCTCCCCAGTGCCATGCAAAGAGAGATGAGCTCCCTTTAGAAGCAGTGGGAGACAAGGGCCTGTACAGGTGTGTGGCTGGGCTGTCCCACAACACCTGAAAGGCTGTCCCTCTGCAGAGTGCCCTAAGGAGCCCTGACTCCTTGTGATCCTTCCTTTGTTATGTTCCACCACCAGCAGGACTCCCCACACTGGAGCAGTTTGTGAAGAACTGCAGCCCATGGGAAGTTCTTACAGTGGAAAAGTTCATGGAGGACTGTCTCCTGTGGGAGGGACCCCCCTCTGGAGCAAGAGAAGGGTGTGAGGCATCCTCCCCTGAGAAGGAACAGCAGAGACAACATGTGATTACTGACCACTGTCCTCATTCCCCATCCCCCTTCAGCTCTGGGGTGAAGGAAGTAGAGAAAATTGGCAGTGAAGCTGAACTCAGGAACAAGGAATGGGTGAGAGTAAGTTGTTTTAAGATTTGGTTTTGTTTCTTATTACCCTACTGTGATCTGATTGGCAATAAATTAAATTGATTTCCCAAAGCTGATTTTTTTTGCCCATGATGATAGTTGTTGAATGATCTCTCCCTATCCTTATCTTGACCATGAGCCTTTCATCATATTTTCTCTCCCTTGCCCAGCTGAGGAGGGAAGTGGTGAAACTTTGGTGGACATCTGTCATCCAGCCAGTGTCAAGCCACTGCAAGGGATTAGGGACTTTCTGAGCAGGAGATTGTATCTGCAATATCATTCTTAATAACCACAGTCAGAGGTAATTTGTTCAGTCTGTCATGAATATCTGTATGGTTTCCACCTTCACAATTAGTATAGCAATCAGTTCCATCATTTTATAGGTATTCTGTGAAAAAAGTACTTTCTTTTGTACTTTTGTACAAAACTTGCTGATGGCTGGAGTCCCTCAGGTTTTTAAAACATGAGAAATAGTAAATGACCTTTACTTCTTTCACCCTTCTCTCTGGCATCCCAAGTTCAATGGGCCTCAGTGGGACATGGAGACCTCTACAGAACCTGAGCTAACCGTACCCCAAGGTGGAGACTCCTGATCCACTTTGCTTCTTTTAGTCAGGAAAGCACTTTATACTCATATCCTTCTCTCAAGATCTTCTAGTTCTGAGATGGGGGAAAAACACTGCATCCTGCATTCATAGTTGGACTACTCGTTAGTAACATAAAATTTTTTGACCTATTAATGATTCATTTCCTAACAATTACCTTACAAAATCTTTAAGCCTTTTTGCAATAGCACTGTCTTACCTCTTAGCTAACAGTTTCAAACTGCGTTGTCTAATACTACACCTCAGTCCACAGGAAATGTGACCTGACTTTTCAGTGCTTCCCGCAATTCCCATTGAAGTTGTTCTACTCAAATTTCCCCTGAAGTGCAATCAGGTAAAGATACATGCATTCCTCTATGGAATTAACCTACATATTTCTAGTGAGCAAACAACCATCTGTCTCTAGCTGAAATATGCACACTCCAGAACATGCCTGACTAAACCCTGGTATTGCCTATGCCTCCCCTGTGATGGTCCTGAGCACTGGAGATCACCACACTGAGCATGAAGCACTATTTTACCCCACAGAAACCTGTTGGCTTCAACAAATGTTAGCCAGACTTTAAAAGGAGTCCAATCCATTAGAAATTATTAATTTAATTCAAAAAACTATGTACGTATGTATCTATCTATCTGTCTATCTATCTATCTGGAAAAGGAAAGGCACCTAAGCAAATGCATCGTGAGTTGGAATTGGGTTTAGCTGTAGTGTTAGCCTTGGTGATTGCCATCCGACTTAACCTAGTACACTACAGAGCCAGACTGAGCTTGCTGTGTCCACATCCATGCCCATTTTTCCTTGTGTGTTCTGCTAGGCAATCGGGAGATAAATTCATGTTTTTCTGGGCTTCAGCATCTCAAAACCTCTGGTTCTTCCTCATTCAACTGCAGGAAAATGCTGCTGTGTGTTGTTGAGTAGAGGAGGGAGTCATGGGGAGGCACTGGGAAAATGTATGCCAAGTAGAGTGCAGCACTGCACCACTTTTGATCCTTCCACATATTTCTTATCTGGGCCACTCATAGTACAGGGACCTCAGCCTCAGCTGCCATTAAGGTTGAGGGTTAGGGTTTGGATTCAGAGAACCACCATGCCTACAAGCTCTACAGACCAGGGCTGAAAAAGGCATGTCAAGGAGAGCATGTCACTGCACCAACATCGCTCTATCCACAACTTCCTGATCTTGATGACTCATGGTACCAGGGACTTCAGTCTCAATCCCAAGCCTTCATTAGGGTTAAGGTAGGAGTTCAGAGATCTACAAAAGTGATAGCTCCAGGGACGACAAGGCTGGGAAAGGTATGCCAAGGGGAGCACAACACTGCATCGACATCAGTCTGTCCACACATTTCTTATCTGGGCAACCCATGGTACATGAGACCTCAGTCTCAACCACAAGTGTAGGCTGTCAGTGGTCTCTGGTGAAATATTTCAGTCTCTCAGCACTGTAAATCTTGGACCTTCCCAGTCTGATGTCAATGTCTTAGCCCTTAGAAGGGCTATCATGGACTTCAGAGGAAGAAGCACAAAACTGAATCAGACAGTTGAGGAAATACTCTAACAGAATTTTTTTCTCTCCTGTTCATTCAAAGCACAAACATGCCTTGTATTTGGGATCCTCAGCCTTTCCAGAACTCACAAAGGTTTTATTTATTTTGTAACATTTGCTAATCAAACTGGGTATTTCTATTGTCCAGAAAAACATCCAGTTTTCTTTTGATTCATACTAAAGTCCTGGCCAGAGTGTTATATTAAAGTTCCTAGAATAATGCGGCAACAATGTGGAAATTTACTTTGGGATTGAATTCTGTATCAGGGACCTACCTCACACAAACATTCACAAAAAAAACTATGCAAAATGATGTCTGGCTCTTACACAGCACTTCTCCATAGACCTCAAAATTATTTGCAAAACGTGTGTACATCATTTCACTCCTCTTTAAAACTGAAATGACTCATTTTTATCTGATAAATCAGGAAATTAATTATGTCAAACTTCTGATCTCCCTTCAGGGATCTACCAAATAGTCTACACAGTCTTCCAGAATGTAGATGAAATTATGGACAGTGTGGCCATATGTAGATCTCCTGACATATGTGCATCTCCTGGCCATCTTTGTACTGCACAGCCGCACGATGTGCCCGCACTGGCCCGCTCCATGTCACTGCTGAGCGCTCTTGAGCAGCGTGGGTCCTTATGGCAAAGACCAAGCAAACACTGGGCTGTGGTAGAAAAGCACAGCCCACAGGTCAAGGGAAGAGGCCATTGCCCTTTACTCAGCACTTGTGGGACTACATCTGGACCAAATGTATCTGATTTTGGGCTCTCCCATACTGAAAGGCTTGGGCATAGTAGAGCAATCCCAGTGGAGGGCCAGCAAGCTGGCCAGGTGACTAGTCTGTGGCATACGAGGGGAGGCTGAGAGAGTTGGGCTTGTTTACCTTGTAAAAGACTTGAATTTTTCCTATGTTTCCATGATTTTGGGTTCTGAAGACCCTAGAAATTGTACCAGTTCAACAGTGGGTAATAAATCCCTGGGTATGATCTGTTTACTAGTTGGCAAACATTTGAGAAGTCTTTGGGGTGAAAGTCACAACAGGTAAGTTAAGATAGTTATCAAGAGCTTTTGAAGTCAACCCTAATGGGAATTTTGCGATTTTTCCAGCTCCTCCCTGTTAAAGATAATAAGTTCCATGCTGAACTGAGGAGCATTCAAAACACTTACTAATCTAGGCAAGGTGTCTGATGCCATATTTAGCACATCATTTAAAAGGATGCTTAAGCCCAATCTGTCTTTTATATAACCCATTGTACTAAATCCCAAAAGGTGGAATAAGGGTACTAGAATCAGCTGACACTAAGTGAAAATGTGAGTAATGCTTGAATGTTTCAGAAAATTTATTTTTTTCTCCATAGTTAGCTATGTATGAGTCACTCAGGCTCCCTAGCTACTGCACTGCATGAATGACTCAAAACTCCATCGAGAACGGAGGCACAAGCAGTTCTCTCTTTGTGCCAGATTTTCTCCTTTCAAATCACCCTTGCTGTATCTCACTCACTCCAAAAAACAAGGAGAATCTCTTTCCCTATTACTTCCTTCCTCTGTCCCCATGCAAGCCCAGATAAAGCATTGTGCACAAGGATGGTCAGTGCTCGTTGTGATTGAAAAAGCACAGGATATGATGTGTTAAAGTGAACTCAGTTAACCTTTTTCAAGCAGTGAAAATGTACATAAACTAGTTGTTTTGCTGAGCTCTTCTGAAGTTCTTGGAGGAGCAAGGACACTGCATTTTTAATCATGTTGGGCCCAAATGTCCTCTATGGAATTTTTCTATATAGCAGAGCTCAGTCTGGGGTCTTGAAAATTTTAGTCAATCATTTGTTTGAGAGGAAGTTTTAAATTCAGTTCATTGTGGACTTCAAAACACCTCAGTCCGCAGAGACCTGCACAGTTTAAGAAACTAATAATCCCCCTTTAGTTTAAATGGGATAAATTGCTGCTGAGAGGACCTATTTTAATTTGTACTAGGTATCTCCATCAGCACAACACACACAACCCCATTTTTGCTGATTGCTGGCTACATGCCTGAACCCAAGTTCCCTCTGCAGAGCTCTGAGAGGCTTTTCAGAGCCACAGGCAAATCTGTTCTTGGTGTCATATTCCCACTGTCTCATCACTTGATGCATCACATTAGTCATTTTCCAGGGACAGAAAGGTGGAGAGGGAAAAATCACGTTGGACTGTATATTAGTTGTCACTTGAAAAAAAAAAATGTGCTGCATAATCTGGCTATTGCCTAACCCCATTACCTCACCCCTAAGCTGATCATCAGCTTCTTATTCTCTCATCACATCTATGTTGCAATGATCATGGGGTATTTTGGACAGTGATCATTTCCTCTTCTCAAAACCCTTCCTCCATAAGATCAGCCTGACCTTTTGGTCACATAATGGGAAGAAGTGTACACAGCCATTTGTCAGAGCAGATCTCCGTAAGACAAGCCACTGGTTTCAGTTCTGCAGTCTGATTCCTATTTATGAGAAAGTTACCAAGTTCAGAAGGAATGACTG
This sequence comes from Eulacestoma nigropectus, assembly GCA_013397775.1. Taxonomy (NCBI): domain Eukaryota; kingdom Metazoa; phylum Chordata; class Aves; order Passeriformes; genus Eulacestoma; species Eulacestoma nigropectus. Next base: position 406,069 of record VZTE01003323.1, on the reverse strand, counting down.
AATTGTTTTCCTAAGCCATGTTTCCCATTACACATTTATAATCCAGCTTTTTCAGAAGTTGTTTGAATTTAATTCTCTTTGATTCTTCAGCCTTCTGGATACAACATCTTTATACAGACAAAAGCAACAGCTGTCTAAGAATCATGAGCTCCTAATGCTCTTAACACAAAGTATTTTTTGCTAAAATTCCTGTTTCAGAGTTAATCATTTCACTGGTGACTGCCTTGACCATCCAAATCCAACAAAATGATCCAAGAGTGGGGTATTCTGCTAAGTAGGCAAAAGCCTTCACTGCCAGATAAACTTAATTTGGATGAGTCCCTTCAGCTTGCTCAGAGTTTCTTCTGTTGTTGCCATGAAACACAGAATTCTTCTAGGTCAGTCATTCATTCTTTTACCTTGGGGCTTTTGAAACAGTTTTTGATCTCAAGTCTCAAATTATGGTCAAAGACCTCTGACTCTGTCCTCTCTTTGGCTAACACAGACTCGTTCTGTTGGTGTTTAGACACCTAATTCAGGAGTCCAAGTTATGCTACAGTCATCTGAGAAAGCAGATGTCTGAAGAAGAACATGGATATATGAGGAAGAGGAGATGGAGTCGGGCTTGTTCAGCCTGAGGAAGAGAGAGGTTGGAGTAATCTCATTGTTGAACACAACTACATTATGGTATGACGCAGAGAAGACAAACTCTTCTCAGAGCTGTGGAGGAACTGGATGAGAGGGAACAGACACAAACTGCAAAAACAGGAATTCCAATCAGATTTTAGGAAACATCTTTTCACTATGAGGACAGCAAAATATTGATACAAGTATAGGCATCTCCATTTTTGGAGCTATTCAAAACTCATCCAGACACAGCCCTGAACAACACACTCTAACTGGATGTGCTTTGAGTGAGGGATTAGACAAGAGGACCTAGAGAGGCTCTTTCCAGACCACATTTTCCTATGGCTAAATAATTCTGTGAGTTTGCAGGACATCTGAGATATGGAACAAGAGTCAAAGCCACCCTGTTAAACTGCCTTTCACATATAGCTTAAGAAATTTTACACTGGTAATTTCCACACCACTAATAGTGAGTTTTTCTCTCCTTTGACTAGTTCACTGAGGTTTAATTTTGTTTCGGGTGGGGACCTATTTATTTTTTAATAAAAGTACTTTAGCCATAATGCTACCTGAAATCTTTTGGACATAGACTAAAACCATTCATTTCTCTCTTTCTTTTTAGCTCTACTTGGAGGATCTCATTTTTCTCCTTGCTCATTGTTTTACCAGTTTAATTATTCCTGTATATAATCTCCTCCATTCATTAACTTCTGCTTGTTTGTTGGCTGCAAAGATATTTGGCATTGAAAACGGACAGAATATCAGTATATGTGGTGGCCTTATAATATGATTAATTAGTGTTTGGAAAGCACTTTGCAATCAGTCAAGGAAAAACTGCAAGGCTGTGAGGGTTAACACTGAGATCTTTTCCCCTACTTTTTGCTTGATTTGTTTTATAAACAGTGACGCAAGCAAATACATCAGGACCCAAATTGGAAAGCCACTTCTTACTGTGTTGGATTAAAGGAATAGAAGATCAGTGCAATGATTTTGTTCACTTTTTCAAAGATATGACAGCTCTGGCTTTTTCTATATATTTGCAGTCAGCTTAGTTCTCATCAGTCTGTATTTTGTCAGTTAAGTGCTTATCTGAAAGCCTTGCCCAGAAATCTTACCTAATGATGCCTTTCTCACTACTGTTGCTTTCAAAGCAAAAACTCACACAATCTTGTTTGGCGTGTTATCTCCTATCAGCTCTTATTCAATCAAGACAAATGTCTTCAAAAACAACGGGAAACCTGAGAAAATGTGATAACAAACAGCAGAGTATTAGGGTTTAGGAAAGTGTGATTACAAGCACCATGGAGACCATTGTCAGGTCATATCTGTCTTCTTAATTAACTGAAATAGAGAGGAAATACAATGTTAACAAGATTAACAAATGAAATTACCAAATTGTAGGTGTTAATATTGCTAAGTATAATTTTGCTCAGTATTATTTCAGAACATATCAACCTAGAAAATAATTTTCTTTCCATTTTTTTAGTATTTGTTTCTCACTTCTTTTTTTTTTCTTTCTCTCCATCTCACAGAGATTGGAAAATGTTCTGTGAGAGCCTCCTGAGGACTGGACTGGAATTGGCCTTCTTGTACTTTAGCTCAGAGATCAAACTCTTTTACAGGGAAGAAAAAGAGCACTTTTGGTTTTCTCTTTTTCCTAATGTACCGACTTAAAGGTGTCATCCCTCGGGAAAAATTCTAGGCTACAGCATGAAGCTTTCTTGTTTCCTTTTGATGTTTTCAGAATCATCTCCTGGAAAAATTAATTTAGGGACAGAATTATTAGGATGGTTTTTTCCCATTTTAAAGCTTCTTAGGGTCTTCCTTTGGAAAGATGGAAAATAAACATCTTGGAGAGAGAGCATAGATACACATTTCTGTGCGAAGTAGTGGCAGTTTTATTGCAGAATCTGTATCAGTGATTTGGAGATACCTAAAGTCACTGCTGGCAAAAGTAATGACTAAGTCAGTCACTGACTAACAGGTAAATAATGTGGAAGACAAGTAATGGGGAGGACAAAACTTGCCACAGATTGATCTGGATTCATGAGCACACCTGTACCATTAAAACATAGTTTGTAATACACCATAGTGAAATTAAAAGATAAGTGTGTGTCCTTCAGAAAGAAGAGAGATAAACCTTTCTCCATAGTAAGTTCTCCAGTCACTATACATTTACTGGTAATATTCACACTTGTAATGAAAAAATAAAACATGTCATTGGTAGAGCTGTCAAAAACTGCAGTCCTGCCAACATTTATTGTGAGGCAGCATGTAAACATTGAAAACTACAGAGAAGGAAAGGACTCCTGCCCCTTTGATGTCTGTGCAGCCTTGGCCACTGCCTTAAGCAGTGTTTTGGCAGTCAAGAGTAAAAATTCTATTTTGGTCTCATTCACCCTTCCTACTTCTTTATCCTAGACGGAAATGCCTGGAAATTCGTAACGTCTTAGAAAACTTTGGCAATGCCCATACAGATGCTAGTAATTGCTCCTTCCACACACACAGTCCTGTTCCAAGCACTCTCCAGCAAAAATTTACTTTCCCTGTGTTTTTTATAGTGCACGTCACAAGAGCTTACACAAAGAAAAAGTAAACAGCTGCAACTATAAATCATACTATTCCCCTAAACCAGAAGTCTTTTCTTCTAACTGGTTTTATACAACAAAAGCATGAAGCAGGTTATTCTCAATATTAGAGAGATAAATACCTTCCTCCATCAGGCCACACTCCTGGTTCTCATTATAAGAGGGACACGTGACAAATACAAATACAGTGTGCAGAACATCTTATTGAAGTCACTAAGGCTATAAGGGGCACATGACCCCCTCAGCGTTTCAGTACAATTCAGAGTGCTTGCAAACACTACAGCAACAGCAATGCCAACCCAATGCCAAAAGATTACAGAAGAGTTCTCATAGCTCAAGGTTAATAAAGGCTGTCTCCTTCAAATGGTTTCTGTGGTTGGCAAAGGTTGGCAGTACCAAGCCTTTTCCAAGCACTAAACTTCAGTATAAACAATGCAAAACACATTTTCACACCATCTTTTACTATACAAATGGGTTTGAAGTAGACATCCCATCCCAGATGAAAGACCTAGGTATATTCGCTTGCTACCTTCCTGGAGCCCAGGTTAAGGATGTCACTAACAAAATTCACAGATGGGCACAGCCCTCAGACTTAGTATTCGTTCATCTGAGTGGCAAAGAAGTCCAAGGGTGATGAAAAGAGCCTTCAGAGTGTTAGAACAGTTGGCAAAGGAATCAGGAGCACAGGTTATTTTTTCCTCTCTCCTTCCAGTTGTGGGCACCAACATTGAAAGAAACAGACAGGCCCAGTCTACTAATACAGGGCTCTGTGGCTGATGTCCCCACCACAATTTTAGGCTGGCCTACATAGCACCAGGCCTGCATGTGCCCGATGGGATCCACCTTTCTGACAGGGGAAGAGCATTTTTGCTCACAAGCTTGAGGTACTCCTTGGCAGAGCTTTAAACTAGACTTGAAGGGGGAGGGGAATAATATCGGGCTTGCCTGAAAAGCTGTGGGATATCCACAGCAAGTTTATAGGGACAGAGTGCTAATGAGGGCCCTCAGCCTGTTCCTAGACTGGAGCACACTTGAAATCTTATGGAGATGAGCCAGGGCCTCTTTTGGTAATAGGAACCAACAGGGAAACACCAGTGAAACACCTCAAAAGAATTAAGGGATATTTCTCTAAGAAGGTGACACGTTCAAGAGCCCAGCTGAAGTGCCTCTACACCAATGCACACAGCACAAACAACAAACAGGAGGAGCTGAAAGCCACTATGCTGCTAGTCATAGTTGCCGTTACTGAAATGGTGTGACAAATCCCGTGACAGGAGTGTGGCTGCAGTCCTCACACACCGGTGGACTTGGCAGTCCTGGGGAACATGGGTCAGGTAAAAAGAGTAAAGTCAGGACCCTCCTGAACTTTAGAAAAAAATTCCAGCTGTTCAAGGAGAAGGTCAATAGGGCCACCTGGGAAACTGCCCTCAGGAACAAGGGAGTAGAACAGAGATGGCAGGTCTTTGAGAACTCTTTCCATAGAGCACAAGAATCATTGATCCTCAGGTGCAAGAAATCAGGGAAGGAAGGTAAGAGACTGGCAAGGCTGTGGCTGGACCCACTGGTAAAACTTAAGGGCAAGAAAGAAATACACATCCAGTGGAAGCAGGGGCAGGTACCCTGTGAAGGGTATATGAACACTGCCCAGTTGTGTAGGGATGACGTCAGGAGTATAGTACAATACATATGAGAGCAGAACAATGAGTGTGTGGGGACTTCAGGAGCAGTGCATACAGATTATGCCAATTAATGTGACTGCTGTGACCCTCACAGCAGTGACCCAGTACACCCTCCTGCCCCCAGGGTCAAGGAGAACACACAACACACAAGGTCACCAGGAGACACAAGTCCCTTGTCCCAGGAGAGAAGCTGTTTGAAATGATCTCTCATCCAGGCCCTTCACAGATTATCTTCGTCCTCTTCTGTGGCTGCAGAAGGCTTAACCTGGGACTCATGGTGAAGTCAGAAGGACAACGTGCCCAGCTCCACACTGCAAGCCATTGGGTTGGTACATGAGGACTGGTTCTTGGGCACATGCAAGGCATTTGGATGAGCCAGGTAGACGCTCCCAGCAAAGCTTACAAACTCAAGCTCACAGCATCCCAGGAAATTACAGAGGAGGAGGAGGACATGTCTCAGGGCTCTAGCTACCCAAAAAGCAAGTAGCTTTTCATGAGCAGATGACTTCAGGACAACAAATGAAATCTACCACTCCAGGTTTTTTTTTCTAGGTGAGCCTTTAATTTTTAAATTTTAATATTTATCTGTCTCCCCACAAATTTACACAGACTTTCTACTTTAACTAGATTCTTTATGAGTTTGTCAGCAGAATGTTTTGTCTTGATTTGAATCCTTTGTCTTCATCTTCTCAGTTACCTTTGCCCTGGAACTCAGTCACTGGCATAGCTCTCCTATAGAGATACAAAGGCACCAACTCTAGTCATAGCTCTATGGAAAAGGAAAATGACTGTCAGCTGCTTTCTTGGAGGCATTTTTGTTTTATGCAGGGTGAGAAAAATTTCTGAGAGAAGCATTCATTTCTTTAGTAATGAAGTCAGCCAGCAAGTTAAGTGCTTCTGCCAGTAGCTGTCTCCTTATTTCAGAAAAGAAGATTTTTAACTTTGAGAAGGAAATTCTGTGAACAAAGCACTTTTTTGGAAGCCTTGTCTAGACACAGTCTTCTCAAAGTGCAAGGGTTTTTGTTGTGCTTTTTTTTTCAAATACATACTACCAAATTTTTCTCAGTTCCATAATTGCCATCTGCCATTAAAATCAACAGGAATTATGCTTATATACCTGAGGAAAGATGTGTTTGGTAGTTCTTAGAAATAAGAGATGAATTAATTAAAAATGGATTTCACATTAAAAACAGAGGAATCAACTGATATGTGCTGTAGAAAGGAAAAGAGCTGAGTTAGAAAGCCTTAGGAATCTGGGTTATCACAGGAATTCTGCCAAGGCATTTGTCTGTAGTGGTAGATACTGCTATTTTGACTTGTGCACTTCTAAAGAAATATAGACTGCTTTATTCCCTTGTCCCAGATAGATTAGTGGAGTACTTAAGCACTTTATCTTTTAATTAATTGTATCAGCTAAGTGTGTATTTAAAAACTGAATTTCTGTACAGAAATCCTCAAAATATTAATCACGTCTTTTATACCCTTCTTCTCCACAGCCTGCCAAGCACTGAGTCATAATTCCATTTTATTCTATTCTTTCCATTGCTGCACAACAATTACACAGCCTATGAGAAAATGATATTTGTTGTTTAATCATCAGGGAGACCAGCCTTTCACAAGAGAAGGAGACAGCAGCATGTGCGGATAGAGGATGACTTAAGGGAGGGCTGCAGAACATGATCCAGTTAAAAGTCATCTAAACTCAGTAAATGGAAGATTTGGAAGTTGTGGTGGGAGATCATCTCTTCTGGCAGTCTATTTTAACAGAAAAATTGTAAAGGAAGTGTACAGCTGCTGGTCTCACCTTCATTGTGCCAACCTGCAAGCTTTTTATTTTCCAAAACTTTGCTAACCTAGAAAAAACAGAAACTGCATGTGACTGTTGTTGAGAGTTTGGACTGTAAAACAAAATCCAAAATAAGGCTTTCCTAACCACGTATTGTTTTATCTGCCCATTGTGAATGGAGCAACACCAGTGGCTAAACACAAGAATAAGTTCAGTCAAATTACTTCTCAGCCTCACCCAGCATGGGTTTTTAGCAGCTGTGCTTCCATAGAAGCCTAATCCTGAACCTATCCCTAGTTAGCACTGCAGGGCAATCCCTCCCTCTTGACCACTCAAACAGAAACAGGAAAAAGGACATAGGAAAATTTGGCCACACAATGCTCACTTTTAAAAATGTTAAATATATAAATTCTGTTTTCAAAAGTTCCAAGGCTGGACAAATACATAAAATCTGTTTTCAAAAGCTCCAAGTTTGGACAAATAAATGGATATATAAAAACCCTGTTTTTAAAAGCCCCAAGGTTGAACACAGTGATCTTCTACTTCACGAGAAGTCAGATTGCCTTGACGAAAACTGTGTTTCAGGATGTGTTTCACAGATATAAACATTAATTCATCCTGAAACTGTTCCTGACTAGACAAATCAAATGCCCTTAGATAACAGCCCAAATCAACATGCCCAAGTCAGGGCTGTGCAAGCAAGTAGCATGTCTTGAAGGATTGTGCCCAGGCTGTAATTTCTCCATTACAAAGCACAGTGGAAGGACTGTATGTGACAAACAAATAAACTCTATCTGTACATTTCAGTGGAGTCTTATCCCGGATGTGACTGCTCTCTTCAAGCCAGACCTTGTGACTGGGACTGAGCTTGCCAGTCCTGCCTGGACCCGCTGCCAGTGAGGGCACTGGCTCACCTTTATTCCCTGCAAGCTCGCCTGGTGCTCAAGGAACAATGGAGAATGGGCTGTCAGTGCATGCTGGACAGACATCCTGCCTGGGAAGTCTGCTAGCTATCCCTAGCTTCTTCAGCCACTGGGATAGATACGGTGCAGATTTACCATATTTGAGGTCGCACTGCTACGGCTGGTTTCTGAAAGTATTGAGTTAGGACCAGGGTCAAGTCGAACCAAAAAGGAGGCCTCAGGTGACAGACTAAAGCTCTGGCAGCCAGGGGTTTGCAGTTACAACTTAAGCCAAACATCTGACTCATGCTGGATGTGTGAACATGAGCAATGCAGTTGGCTCCTTGCTACCTAAATCAGCTAGGCTGGATGATTGAGTCATGGCTGGACCTCCCAGAATCCAGATGCGAGGTCTGAAGTGACCTTTCTAGAATAAATAAGAACAAGTTTGCCCATTGCCTCCCAACTCAGCATATAAGTGTTAGTCTGTGCTAGAGAGCTACAGCGAAGAGGATGAGGGAGAGAATGACATAAGCTCCCCCTTCCTCAGCACAGTGGGGAGCTTCTTGTAGAAATGAATGGAGCCTTTTCTCCCTTACACTGTGGGAATGCTACTTTCCAAGGAGTTTGCACTCAGCTTGCCTAAACATACACTGCTCCATAACACAGCACACAAGTGCATCCAGGACACTGGAAGGAGAAAAAACCCATAGAATCATGCAAGATTGGAGATTGGAGTGGCCTCTGGAAGTCGCTCAAGCTGACCTCTACTCTCTTTACACCCCAAGGACTATTTCCAAAGTTAAATCAACTGGCTTATTGAGCCTCATTGAGTGAAGTTTTTAATGCCTCTAAAGACTAAGAATTTGTGGGGTTTTTGAGAAACCTGCTTTACTGTTTGACCACCCTCACTGAAGAAATTTTCCTTATGTCTAGTCAGAATTTCCTTTGCTGCAACTTCGTTTTCGTCTTTCTCTGTGTACCCAGAGAGCTGTCTGGCCACATCTTCCATGTCGTTCCCTTTCAGGTTAAAAAAACAGCCTGTAGCTTTTGTCTTCTCCAGCCTAATCGCAGCCCTCTGGGTATTTTAGTGGTTCTCAGCTGGACTTGCTCCAGCTTTTCAGGGTCTTTCTTGCACTGGTGTCCCTAAGCTGGACACTGTAATCGACACACAGTCTTACTAGTGACAAGTAGAGGGGACTAGTCTCTTCTCTTGGTCTGTTGGCTATGCTCTTCTCTTTCTGTGTATTCCAGTATGCATCAGCCTCTGCCAGGGCACACAGATGACATGTTCACCTTGGGATCCACTTCTGATGAGCTGCTGACCAGCCAGTCAGCTCTCATCTTGAGCAGTCACATGGGGTTTTCTGTCCCAGGTGCAAAGCATCAGGAGCAAAACCATACTAATTAATATAGCTATTGCTTTGCCCAGAGCAGTTCATAGTCAGAGCAAGCTGCATGTGGAGGGTGTGGGGGCTCAAAGATGCTCCCCTCTGCTCTTACTAGGCAGGCTACTGGGGAACTGGAATGCAGGGCTCTGTCTGGCAAGCAAGCAGAGACATATCTGAACCACAATCACAAGAGAGGGAAAAAGAGGTCAGCTGGATCAAAGATTTCCTCTTTTACCCGTCTGGCAGGTTCCTCACTCTAGATGGGCTCCTGAGAACGGCCCTGACTGAACGGACCTGTGGCTAAAGCTGCTCCTTGAAAATGGGAGGAAACCTCCAAGTATATGCTCCCCTGGAAGCTGAAATCCCTGTTTTACCCATCTTCAAATGATGTTAAAAGTGTGTTAGAAGCAGAAGAAATCTCTGATTGCTGCTGTAACATAACACAAACTTCTGTCTATGAGTCCTGTAATGTTACAGCTGTAGAGCTGGTGCAGAGGCAGGCAGGGTTTTGACATCTAGTCTGTGGCCATCCTAAGTGGATACAGATCTCAGGATAAAGTCTCTGCCAAGGGATATGCAAGGAACAAGTGGGTGTTCAAAGTCAAGAAGCTACAACTCACTTCTCAGCTTTCAGCATCCTTGTGACCTTTAAGACAGAAAGGGGACTTGTAATTGGCTCTTCTGAACCAACATAGGAATTTCTATTGAAAAAGCCAGGGATCACATCCTGCCAGCACCTAGTCAGAGATGACTTGAGGAGAAGACCCAGCGCTGCCCATGGAGCATGAGACAATGTGAAGACTCTGCCTTTCCCCGCTGGGCACTGTGGAAGTGTCTCCCTTCACCTCCTCCACGTTTTTTCCCTGGAGTGTCTCATGTAACTCATTTTATGCTCCTGCCACATCCTGTAAGTGTCAGAGCAGTGACACCCAAGTTAGATTACAAGTGCCTAGGGCAAATTCACGAGTCCTTTTCCTCATGTGAAGTCAATTAAAGTCAAGTAACGAAAGAAACACATCTGGTTGTAGACATTCCTGATAATAAAGAAACCCCATTATGCTACTCATGCAATATAGTTACTAAATAGCAATTTTTGAGATCACGTCAGGAAGTAGCTTGAGCCACAAAACTGAGATACTTGTTTTAAGGTGGATTTAAAGCCTTTAGGATCTGTAGATAACTAGACTCCATTGTCTTTTCAGATTATAAAAAAGCTAGATCTTAAACACAGCATTGAGCCATACAGTTAGTTCTGCACTTTGAACACTTACTCTGCATCAACTCTACCAGAAACCATTACAAAGAAGTCACCTGTGGTTCTGATTTGGAGGAATGACAAAATTAGGAGAGTGTGGAGGCTTTAAAGCTGGGATCCATAATTTCAGTAACACAGAGCAACACATCAACATCTTAGTGACCTGAAGCAGCTAGCTCAGCCTGATTCCTGTGAATTTAATTTTATTTCCTCACTTTGAGCTTTTTTCTTTTTTATAATGTCTATGAATCATTGCACCCTCCAGAATGGATAGGGACAGAATGCTTCCCTGGCTCAGAGATAACAGAGCCCTTTGCTTAGTCAGGAGAATGATTTAAGAAAATCAATGGCTTTGCTTTGGTTACAAAATAAATTTAGAAAGTAACAGAGCAAGAGCTAAACAGTTGGAATGCCAGCAGGGGGATGTTTTATTTGACTTCCCTTATATACCAAAAGTTTGCCTGACAGCAATTAGATAAACATGTTTCTCAGCAACATCAAATCTTAGGCAAAGTCCTATAGCTATCATTCCATCACTAAAATATTATGAACAATCATAGTAGGGACTTGCCTTGCCCAACAAGGGAGCCCCAAGCATACTTGCCATAATCAGCCTAATACAGGGCTGAAGCTAGGACTAGCCTAGATCTTCAGGCCACGTGATCTTGATAGAATGACAACATTAACTTACAAAATGCTTGCAGTCATCTACAGAGTTGAATGTGGGAGTTGATAATTTTTTAGTGCTTTTGGACTGCAGCACTATTCAGTCCTGCCCATGGATGTTGACCTTGAGCAGCACATGCAGTAATTCTGGGTTTCCCAGCTCAGGGACTCCCATCCTTTGTTTTCCTATCCTCCTCCTCCTCCCTTTGATTTCAACTGCCAGTATACCACAAGAAAGTATCTGCAGCACACCTTTCCTTTCTACTCTCTGTAGTAGGACCCTGCAAGCCTTTATTTTTGTCTGCACTGCTAGCAGCAGTGAAGCCTGGTGGATTGTCTCTGACTCCTACCCTCTCTTTGGGATTAAAGGGTGCTAAGAAGTTGTTCTACCCCCTCAGTGCATATTGATTACATACATTTTTCACAAGACTTTTTCTCCATTTGCTACAAGTTTAAACTGTGAAATACCCTGAAGAAGCATCCGTGACAAAGTAGAGTAAACCATGGAGCACTCAGTAAAGATCTCAGCTGTCCCATAGGTTAAAATCTATTACTTTTAAGTTGATTATTTTCTAAACAAAGACAAACTTCAAACTTACACAGCAAAATAAATCCTCCATATTCTTATTCTTCTGTAATCTTATCTGGCATGCAGTTGGTACAGAAGCTGAGAGAGGTCTATGTTTCCCACAGCTCCACATATATGACGGAAAAGTGCAAACAGCCTGCACGAGCAGCTTCCTCGGGCTTCAGTAGGGCTGAAGGAGAACACAGACTCATCCCTAGCCTTGTGCTACCCATAAAAAGTCCTTCCAAAGTGTCTTTTTTTTCTCATAATTTCACCTGGATGCAACGCACACAGCAGGCACTGGATTACCACCATCTCCCGGACTACCGGAGTGATCTGGCATTAGTACTGTCAGAAGAAGTTCCCTTGGCTTGCCCTGGCTGGCCCCTATAGCCCATGACTGGAGGTCTCACCCCAGAAGATACATCCACCCCTGCTGTAATTCACTTAATTGAGGCCAGCCATGGCATAACCTTTCACCATGAGGTCGCTAGAACTGAGTCACCTACACTCTTTTGAAATAAGTCACTGAGCAACCGTGACTTGGTAAAATGTTCAGTCACAACAGATGTGGGCAGAGTTAGGATTAGTCATGGAGGATGAAAAGGCTTCATCAGCCACTCACCCTTAGAAATGACATTTCCATACAAAATAAATTCAATTTTAAAAGAAACCAATTTCTTATATATGAAGGAAAGCCTCCTCCTAATTGAACTTTTGTTCACTGTGAACATCAGTGAAGCCTTCACTGAAAACCAGCCTGCTTCATGCCCAGGGCAGCAAGCACCTGTCTTTGAAAATGTTTCTGTTACCCTGTAGTCATCATCTGCTTCCAGTGGGTCTGCAGGGGAGAGATGAAAAGGAAGGAAATTCTTGGTTCCCTGACAGCAGCCCAGAGAGAGCTGCCATCTGAGGGAAGTGACAGCTGAGTTAGCAGAGATCAAACCCAGGGAGTGGTTATATCTCCATGATTTCACATGTACATGTCCTCTAGAGGAAGCCCAGGAAAATCCCTCAGTCTTCCCAAGGACAGCAGACTTTTTGGAGGAATGGAAGGACTGAAGGGAAACAGAAACAAACAAGCCTGAACACACAAACACCCTTAAAACTTCATGTTCACGTTGATGTATGACTGAAAGTGGACATCTGCATTACTATGCTCAAAAAGTGAGGAAAGTAAAATAAAAACAACCAAGAAGTTCCAAGTGAAATCTTGACTGAAATATTTTTCAGCTGACCACTCAATACTGGAATAATTGCTCCTTGCATGCCTCGAGCACAAATCCCACCCAACAGGGACTGCAGAGCTGGGGCTGCACAGTGTGACAAGGCTCTAATCTTCAGCAAGTGTGGCCACCCCAATCATGTGTCCCTGCCATTTTAACACCCCATTTCTCCCTGGCAAATGCAGAGGTCATGGCACAGGGGCTGTCATTTTCATCTCTCAGCACTTCTACATCACAGTGACACCCACAGCACTGTGATCCCAGCTCGTGCCTCTGGGAAAAGCAAACTGTTTCCACACAGCCCATGTTTGTAGCCCACATTAGCAATCATAGCATGGTCCACAGAGGAATTTCACTTGATCAGCAGCTTTTGCTCCAGAGGTGTCTAAAACTCAGCTTTAAGTGGATTGCAACTGTCTCTCCTGCCATTAGAAAACCAAAAGCAAAAAGGACAGCATGAACTTTCCAGGTGACCACTGCAAGCTGGATCCTGTGAAGAATTCAGCGGAGGCAGGTGGACATCTATAAAGCAAAATCATGCCTGAGAACACTTTGTGACCCAAATATTCAGCTAAAATATTTCAAATGAAAAAAGTCAGTTGGCTTGCAGTCATCAGTCCACCGTGGATTGTGGAGAATCTCCAGTGGGAGAAAGAAGTTTATTAAACAGATGCTACAGAATACAGCAATATGGGGCAGAAAGGAAAACAATGTTATGAAATTACTTCTGTCTCAGATACCCAGTACAGCTTTTATTAAAGTCAACAGGAATTGCACACGTCTCCAGGAGCAGGCATAGTCCTTCAACAGAGCATTAAAGCACAAGCTATGGGAAAAGTTGAAAGGTTTAAACTCTGTGATGGCTAAATCATAGCAATCCTTGCTGCTTTTTACAAACAGTAAGACTTGCAAATCTTATGTGTGCAAAACCACAAGTCTGACATCTCAGAAGAACTGAAAATTTGCAACAGATCCTCTGTAGAGACGTGCAGGAGACAACCCACAGGCAGTGCCAGGCAGAGGAAAAAGTTTGGCACTTCCTCCCCTAACAGAGAAGCAGAAGCATCTGTGTAGATGCAAGCAAGCAATAAATAAAGATTGCTGAGATTTTCTGTTCATCAGACAGGGGAGATTTATATAACATGTAGTGATATTAGATGGCTTTATGCACTCTCTTGGTTTTTTCCCTTAGTCAGACCAGGTGAAGTATTTAGGGAACTTTTGGATTTAATCACCCATGGACTATGCTGAGTAACAGGTCTGCGTAAGGTAGCGATTAAGCGTCGTGACAAACTCCACAGCACTCGGCAAGGTTAGCTGCACAAAGAGATCCTCTCACCACTGACACACAGCCCTCTTGCATCACAGCTGCTTAAGAGTGCAAGCAACATTTCTCCACAACCACAAGAAATGAAACACCCTTCTGTAAAGCCAGCAGTAGACCTAACAGCTTCTCCACTAGAGCTACCAGCACCTCGCCACACCACAATGCAGCAGGAGAGCTGTGACACCACAGAGTGCTCATAGCCCACCCCCGTGACAAGTAATGCCACCCAGCACTAGCTACCACTAGATCCCACCGCCTGATGGCTGAAGATGACAACATCATGCATACAGCCATGTGTAGAGATGATGGCAGCCCAGCTGATGTGCAGTGGCTGATGAAGCCATAGAGGGAGCTTAGATGCAGAGTCCTGGTTAGATACCTGTCTGAAGAACCACCTTTTTGCTCTGTAGGGAAACAGTGGCCCAGGGAAAGGTCTGAGAAAGAAACAGGGAGTCACGTGCCTCTCTGTCCCCCCTGAAACAGAAACAGCAACAGCCTAAGCTTTCCACACTGTACAAAGTTACCTCATTCCATGCTCTCTTCCAAGGACTTCCACCTATTTATGCAGTGAAAAGCAAACAGAAGTGCTCAGTATGGTTTAATGACGTCATTGCACAGCTAATTTGTTTGCTACAAGTCATTGCAGGCACGAATTTTGCCATCTAAGTTTGTAACAGGTTTGTAATTCACACTGTTGAAAGGCAACATCAACTCATACCAGTCAGCTGAGTGTGTGCCAAATGGAGGACTCTATCCATGTGACAAAATCAAAAAACCCATTAACAAGGGAAACTTCTATTACTATGGAATTTCTTGCCTCTGGCATAAAGAGCTTCTTACTTGGGAGGGTAGTGCAGTATTGGAACAAGGATCCAGAGACAGAGTGGCATATCTAGCCTGCAAGGTTTTCAAGACTTGACTGTACAAAACTACTTCTCATGTGACCCGGCATCAACAATATTCCTGCTTTAAGTGGGAGGTCAGACTAGAGCCCTTTGCAACCAACATTTCTATGATCCTGTGAGCTCTTACTGAAGTCTCAGTATATTTCTGATGCAAGTAATTTTCCACATTAAAAATGAAAGGGAATGAAGATTTGTATGGGACTAAAATATACTTGATCTTTAAATGATCTTGAAGTTAAAATGATGGGCATTTGAGAGGGATGTGTTAATGGACTCACGCAACTGTGCACAATAGTGAGGGTTATTTAGGGGCAGACCCTGAGATGAACATGGCTGTTCCCACATGCAGTGATGCCAGCTCTCTTACTGAAGAAGGGAATGTCAGAGAGGGACAGTTGACCTTTAAGACGCCAGCACAGTTGTGTTAAATTTCCCTTCACAGTGAGAAGACTGTCAAATGTCACCATTCACTGTAGAACTGGTCAAAGCACAGGGCAAAGCTGTTGCTGCGTTTTTCACACTAGAGCTTTGAAACGAGTAATTTTTACTTTTTGTCTCTCATTCAGGCCAGCGGCTCTAGCATGAAATCTTCCTCTGCAAAGCAAATTGAGTTGCAGAGACTTTTATTCATCTTCCCCAACTTCACGTGCTTTAAGATTTCCATAAAGCAGAGAACATCTGTATGAAGACTCTGTCCTTGATGGAGATAACTGTCAACACCAAGTCACATGTTATTTCACATGAGGACAGACACTGTCATCTTAATTCGGTTTCGTATACCGCAAATTGGTTTCTCTGCGGGAGAGGAACAGTTGCTAAGTGTTATGTACTCTTTCATGTTAGAGCTGCTCCTCTTACCTTCTCATTGAAAAGTATCCTCAGTTAATCCAGGTTATGAATCAAGTCTCATATTAGTCTAACCACACTGCTCTGCACCAGCATGACTAATGCTTGCCCTTTAAACATCCTGTGAGACTTCTAACAAACTTGTTTGGTACTGACCAAAATCAGTTGGGGAAAGGCA
This sequence comes from Eulacestoma nigropectus, assembly GCA_013397775.1. Taxonomy (NCBI): domain Eukaryota; kingdom Metazoa; phylum Chordata; class Aves; order Passeriformes; genus Eulacestoma; species Eulacestoma nigropectus. Next base: position 390,146 of record VZTE01003323.1, on the reverse strand, counting down.
AGACTAAATAGGACCCAGATCACAAAGCTCTGGGTTTATTCTGTTCCCTTCTCATTCAGTTCTAGGGTTACTTAGGTCTGGCAGCTACCCAAAACTGGCAGAGTGGGGATTCCTGCAGTGCTGTCAGCAGGGTAGCAGCGGGGAGCCAGAGGCAGCCTGTCCTGGAGTCCTACAAGCCAGGGCACAGGGAGCAGAGCTGCTGTAGTTGTGAGTCTTTCTATGCTGCACAGACACGCATAGGCAGCTCCTACCAGGCTGAAATGTTATTGTACTCAGTGTGGTGCCTGGCTTTCAGGAAATACAACACGACCTCTATTTCCCAAGGGAAACAGAACAGAACCTGGATGCAGATAGATCCTACAGAGATTCTCCAGCCTCTGCCTTTTTATTTCATTAGCAAGTAAAGTTAATGTTTTTTTCAAAAACCACTTGCATTATTTTCTTTTCTAAAAAGCAAAGCCTGTCTTTGTGGTGCCTTTGGAATGACCTCAAAGTATGAGATGTGGATGCCTGATGAAGAAATAGATGGAGCTTTTAAAGCACCAAACTACAGTGTTTGAGTTTCAGTTTCAGCGGTTCCCAGTCAGACACCGGTGACATTGATTTAATTGTCAGCATTGTTAACAATTTCACAGCTTAGAGAGGGCATAAGAATGAGAACACTGAATTGCTCTGCTAGTCCTCAAAATGTGTGAGTGTATGTATGTTTATGTGCATGTGCATATATACAAATGTGTGAGCAGAGATAGGAAAAAAAGGAAAAGTAAATAAACCATAGAGGCCACCGCCATGCATATAGTGAGTTCAGAGGGTGATTGGTTTAATTTTCTGTAAGGAATTTTCTGTAAAGAAGGGGCTCAACATTTAAGAAGCTTCGGCTTCTTTGCCATTCACAAAATCTGGCATGAAGTGGAGAGTCTCAGCAGAGGTTATGAACCAACAACTTCAGAGTGGGTGGTAATATTAGACAAAATCAATCTTTCCATCCCTCAGAGCAGAGAGAGTAGCGAGTGTGGGTGGAGACTAAGGGGCACCACAAGACAACACAAACAGCCCCCCAAAAAAACACCTTACAAGGAACAATGATATCATATGTTGTTGCCAACACTGACATAATGTTCATGCCGTTTGCAAAATCGTTATGTTTCAAGGAAACCCTCCTGAAGTCTAAAAAAGAATAGGCACTGAGAAAAGAGACAAACATTTCTTTTAAATTTTCTTCTGTCTGGAACTGGCTCAGTCCTAAAGTAAACATTATGGAAATAGCCAGGGCCCACTGAAAATTTCTAAAAAGGATAAATGTCACCTCCAATTATTTTGCCATGTACTGAAAATATCTTGATCTTAAAATATCTTGAGAAAGACCCTGAGACTGAAAAAGTAATGCCTTTGCTCTCTCCATGTGTCAGTGGTGCTTCTCATCCCTCAGTTTGTGAACTTAAAATTCAAAGAAAAATCTGTAAGAAAAGAAGAATGGTGACAAAGACGTCAATAACCTGAAAATCGTCTCTCTGCTTCTCAAAGAATATCACTGTTAAAATGGCCACACTCATGTCAGCTCAGGAGAGGGTAACAATTGTGTCCTGTGTTTTGGTGCTAGCAGATACCACAGTGAAGAAATGTAAGTTTATTGATTTCTGCTGCACTGATAGTGTGAGGTACCATCTTATCTTTCATATGCATTAGTGAAGGTGGTTAAAAAACAGTGTATCTTCACAGCATCTTTTCTGTAAGGCAGGTTATTATTCAGTTCCACTGTTGCCTTTCCCTAGTCTTAAAATTAAAAGCCAGATATGGTTAAGGGGAAAAGGGGTTTTTACCTCGGTATTTATTTAAGGATCCTTAGGTGCAGCACTTCGCTCAGGTGGAATGCGCCAAAATGCACTCACATCATAAATCGCCTATACAAATTATAGGCCTTGCAAATTAGCATATCTATCAAAGATTCTCCAACGAGAGACTTGAATGAATTCCCCATCCTGAGGAATCTTCCCCCTGGATGGGCCTACCTTAGTTTACAGGATGTGTTCTAGAGAGGAGCTTGGTCTCTAGGGCTTTCTGACCTGTAACTGCGAGGCTTCCAGGATGTTTGGTCTCCTGGCTTAACGGAATATTAGGTCTATACTAAGTTATCAGACTTAAGGAATTACAAGTATGTGGGCTCAAAGCACTAAGGATACATAAAAGCTATATGAAAGGGTATCTAGTAGGAGTGTAAAAGAAAAGGCAAAAAATCATCATGACATCACCACAAGGCCAAGAGCAAATTACACTAACATGACCAGATTACAAAGAGTCTTAAATCTTTCCTGTGATGTAGCAGCTTGTCCTTGTGTATACATGCCAGACACACATCTACTGATCTGCCTGTGGTAAATGTGAACTTTTTCTTTGGTTAAAGATGCTCTTTCAGGTACACTGGACTATGCAAAAAAATTGCATGCAACCTCATACCTATCATACCCTGTATCTAGCTTGTAACAGCTCTATCAGGAGCATTTTATAATCACGGGCATTTTATAGTGTTCAGAAATTTATTAATTGAACCACTGGAGACATAGACAGTGCCTATATCTACAATTTTTTGAAAGACAGCTGATAAATCATAGAATCATGGTTTGGGTTGGAAGGAACCTTAAAAATCACCTAGTTCCAAACCCCCTGTCATGGGCAGGGACACCTTCCACTAAATCAGGTAGGTATGTAAGTTTAAATGCATGTACATATGTCTGTAGGGAGAAACTGAAGATCCTTTTTCTCATTGCATGGTGGGTATGTATGTGCCTGGTGAAAGGGACGCCCCCAGTTAGAGAGGGCTATGTCTGGCCTTACACAATATATCAGCCCTTTATTCTAACAGATTTACTGGTCTTCCTAAATCCTCTGGATACGACCTCTTACCTGGGTATGCAAGATCCTCGTAAGGGTTAATGACTTTTTCTTTGGCCAGCAAGAGCCCTGGATCCTATTTCATAAGTCACAAGCTAAAGTACAGAGAAACTTTGCTAACAGTCAGAAGTCATGGGAGAAATCATAGGGAAGTGGACCCAAACACAGCTAAATGAACCCAGTGTCTGGATCACGAGGCACGGCCCTAAAGAGCTTACACAGCTCATAGCCAAACAAGCAAGGATGACAAATATTTATGTAATGGGTATTTGGAATGCAAATGGTATGCATTGGGTAATGCAGAGCAAAAGTTCCCTGTGATAACAGCAGGGTTTGCTTAAGGGTATAGGGATTCTAATGCCATAAGGTAGCACCTACCACGATTTTATTTCATGTGCATTCCCTCACCCCCAGAGGTGCCCCCCAGGCACCTCTGACTGTCACTGTACAGCTAGTAGGTAAAATAAAAGCTCAGTCTCTCACTGACACTCCATTCAAGGAAATTGTTTGGATTTGGTCATTGGGTTTGCTTGTTTTCAAAGGAATGATGTGACTGTTATTGGAAAGATGAGTCAGTGAAATGAGTTTTGCCATTCTGGAGGCAAGAGTTATTGGCTGCTTTTTAAAAAATGTAACCCCAAGGGGCCTCAGGACAGCCTCTGAATGAAGTTTTGGCTTCACACTCTAACATTATCCCCGAAAAAGACAAATATCCCAAGTCATTTTTTGTCTATGTCTGTGTTTAATAGACTTTTCTCTTGCCTCAAGTAAGAAGGGTTTGTTTGATCAAAAGTGGGTGAACCATAAATATATGACACTAAACTGTGTTATTTCATAGTAAAAGAGTAGATAAGCAGAAACATGGTTGAGCACAAGGTAATGCTAAATTTGGCTGGTGCTTTTTGCTATTTTTAATCTCTGTAATATCAGGCATGTGATATGGCAAAACTTCCTTTCCTTACATAAAGCCCTTTGGAATCTGAGAGAAGGAAGAAGTTAAATATCAAATCAAAGAAATTACTTCATAAGTGGGCATTGTTTTTAAACTGCATGCTTTTAGACTATTAGAAGATTATTTTTCTTGGATCAGTTACAACACTGAATGCAGTTATGCTAAAATGGAAATGCCTATATTTTGAAAATTTAATAACAGAGTAGCTACAGATATTTTCCAATGTTTGCACTCTCTTTATAACCTTCAGGGTTTATTTGCACATAAGGCCCGAAGCCTCTGCCTCTGATGCAAAACCTTGTGTGGAACACTGTGTGTGATTTCAGGCTCCTCAGTCCTAGACAGACTCTAGAGTACTGGAATTAGTCCTGCAGGGCATCACCAAGGTGCCTGGGGTTGCAGTACTAGTTGTATTTTGGAGGTATGCAGAGGCCCCTTTTCATTTAAATTTTTTTATTATTCTGTTTGTTTCCCCTTCTTTTTCCTTCTCTGTGTTCAGCACCATTCTGGTAAGCCTAAATCACTTCATCCCATTTTGGCAAATAAGGATGCATAGCCCAGGAAGTGATTTGACTTCACCAGTTTCTAGGTGTGCTCTGAGATGCTGTTTTTGTACCTTAAAAACTGAAACCCGACCTCCTGCCTCCCTGTTACCAGGTAGAGAGGGCCTGGTGAAAGTCCCTGGGGAGGTCTGCAAAGGTCAGTGAGGCTTACTTGCTGGGGTTGACAATTCAGAGCCACCCTTTGCTGTCTCCATTGCAGAGCTTCAGGTAGCATCACTGTCTTTTAGATTCAGCCAGATAGGCTTCCCCAAACCCCCAAAGTTTCCTTGGTGTTGTCTGTTCAATATATTAATGACACTTTATATCAAAATAGGTCAGAATCAAGCTTCCTAGAGCACAGAAATTCTCTCCCTTGACTTTGTCCTCTTTTACTCGTTCACTCTCCTTATTAATTCTGCCTTATGCAACTTTCTTCTTCACTCTTACATTTTTCTTTCTAACACTTTACTAAATTTACTTACTGTTTGATCTCCAAGAACATTTCTTTAACCCTACTTTTCTTACAAAATCCCTTTTCTTCTATTTCTGGCTTAATCTCTTTCTGGTTACAATTACCTCTCTTATTCTTTCTTGTCTTCTTCCTTTCTGAAAATAAATAACCAACTCTTAAGTCCCTTTTCCTACCTTCTCCTTCCTCTCATATTTTCTCACGTCTGTCTTCTGTCTTCTTTCGTGCTATAAACCATTTTTTATTTCACCTGGCTTCTCACCACTCTGTACTCCAAGTTGTTTCTCTGCTATTGTTTCCCAGTTCATTTTCCATGGCACCCACTCTGTTCCTAAATAAATGGCCTTTTTCCCTGCTGTTGGTGTTGGCCATATGATGTTATTCTTTTGCCACCAAAATACTCCTAGATTATGAGGGAAGTTGCTAAAACACTCCAGAAGGTTTTCTCCTGCAGGGAACTCCCTGTGTCTCCACTCCAACTTTATTTCTCCTCTTCTACCTACACTGGTCTTGTCAGATAACCAAATGTTATCTGCATTTGTCTCCTTCATTAAGAAGCTGCTCTCACATGTTCTGAGGGGTCACCTATAAAAAATAATTAATGTTCTCTAAAGCCTTCCCAAAGACTCCTGAGCAAACCACACAGTAACCCCCTCCCAAAAATACAGTATCAATATCTTCAGAAGCATTTTGCCCAGACAGAAGACACAAACACCTATCTCTCTGTTTTTCTGCAAGACAAGCCAGACATGGCACTTCTGCACACAGTGCTTTGAGGGAGAGACTCGTGTCATCCTGTCTGTGTAAACCACATCTCAAATGTTTTTTGAAGTTAGTCAAGTGTAATTCCAGATATGCATCTCAGAAAATGAAAGTATACAAGAAAAATAAGCATTTAAGAACTATGCTTTGCTTTCCATCCAAGGTTAATTTTTGGATTCTCTGAAACTACAGACAGATGACAAGAAACACAGAATATTGAGAGAGTGCAATAATTTTGTGCAAACCTCTCACCCACATACTCTCCCTTTTTTGTGTCTGGCTGAGTCATACAAGTCAACTTCAGGGAAAAGAATTACTTTTAAAAAGCATACCCCCTCAGCAACCAATCTCCCCTGGATATAGGGAAGGTGCTACTTTGATCTCACTTCGCTAGGACCGCCAGAACAGCACTTGCAGGTACAAATACAAAATTCAGGAAGGAAAGCCTTGGTCAGTAGCTGATCCCTCTTCCACAATTGTTTTTGTTTTAAGATGGCAGTCAGGGTTCAATGGTGGCAGGAGGATTAGAAGGTGACTCAAGTAAAAGTTCGGGGGAGTTTGTAGACCATCTGCTGTGTGCTGTTTCATGACAGCTGTCTTATTCTTTCTGGCAAGATCTGTGAGAAGTGTTAAAATTTAAGCTGCTGGATAACTCCATTAAAATTTCTTTTGCTCTTTTCAGGAATAAGACATCACTTTGAACCTGATGAGCCACTTTGTATTAGCTCCTACCCGACAGTTTTACATAAAAATCTGGGGGTAATACATCAGCACAATGGGGGCAGAGGCACAAAGGATTCTGGTGGATCACCAGACCAGAGTTTCTGGTGAAAACACCAGATCTGGAGCCAGGAACAGGCACGTATCCAGACCTAAGGCAAGGATTTTTAACACCGTGCACAGCCCAGACACACCCTCAGATGTACCCCCTGGCAAGCTCTCTCCCTCTGAGTGGAGAATTCTGGTCAATCCATTTGTGTGATTCTGATCTCAAGGAAAATATTAGGATATGTCCAGTAATAGCTAATAATCAGTTACTCAGACCACCATTTAATTCTATTGTGAGAGATCCAGGGGAAACTCTCAGTAAAAGCAGACTTCAATAATCATTAAAGTCTCTTCAAAAACTCTTTTCTTTAGCAACCAGAATGAACTTTGTGAGGTAGAAAAGACAGGCTTTCTTTTTCTTTTGAAGAAAAACACAGTTTTCAATTAAGAGAGTATCACTGTCATACAGATTTGGACATGAAAACGACAAATTGCTTTCCACATTCATTTCTTAGTAACATCTTCCATTCACCTCTGTGTTTCCCTGCAATAATGGAGATAATTGAATTCTTTCTCTGCAAGTGGGGCAAACTGAAATTGTGGATCTAAGCATCTTTTCCCTACACATCCCAAAATGCTCGCAGAGAGCACCAATCAGGAAGGCTAGGACAGGATGAATGTGTATCTTGCTGCATTGCATAGCAATGGGTGAAATACCAAATCCAACGCATTCGGTATTGCAGTTTGGTGGCACCAAGATATCAGCTCCGATTTCCTGCTCTAAACTTGATGAGTCCTCATCAACATGGCCATCAGCAAGTATTTACTGGCCAGCACATCTCACAAGCAAATTCATAAGGACAAACCCATTACTATGTCACCATTCCTGTCTTACCAATTGTCAGTACCTGACTTAGGTGCCTAAATTAGAAAACCACCCTTCCTACTTCCCTTGGCAGTCAGTGGAAAGGGGAAAGCCACTCCCAAGGACAACTCAGAGTAGGCACTAACACTCAGGCGTGTTCTCATCCATTATTTGTGTAGGAAGATGAAGCTCTTTTTCAGATGTCCCCACTCAGGTTTTGTACCTTTCTTCCCCCTGCTCCTAGTCTGTTTTCCGAAGAAGTCCCTGCAACATCAATGCCCTGACAACCTGTCTGCTCTAAATCACCAGCACTGAAAAATTATTTTTAAGAGGAAGTACTATTTTACAGTTCAGATCAAAACTATTGTCAGTACTGAGGCTTCCATTCATATCTCTCTTGCAGAAAAGCAAAGCACATGTTCTGAAAAATCCCGAAACCTTTCTCTGTACAGTAAGAGAGTCACTGGAGAGCCTTGACCATGTTCTATGCTCTCAACATGGTGCAGCAAGATTAGCTTGGGCTCATGCATTCCTCATAACTTATGTCCCATTTATACCCAAAATTGATTGCTTTAATTAAGCATTCAAATAGAACAAGGAAAAGAAAATTAGAAAACACAGAGGTTATATTAAAATCATGTATGACTTAGCTAGTGGACAACTGTATTTAATTAACTGGTTACTAAATCTTTAGAATACCATTTGCCTGTTAATTGCTATCTTTTAGCCAAATAACTCTATCAAGTAGATTTATCACAGACAGAGTCTGGACTATAAAATCAAAATGGGAGACTGTGAGCAGGAACATTGCTGGAAAAAGTATAGAAGGAGCATCAAACTTTTGTCTTTTTTTTTTTTGTCCCCTGTAGCGAGAAATTTTCCTTCATAAAAGCTCTGAAGGAGAAAAAAAATCACTGACACATTTAAAAATTCCTGGGAACCAAATCCACTATTTTACCTATGATTCTGTCAGAAAAAAAACCCAAAACAAAACAAAAACAAAAAAACAGACAAACAAACAAACAAGAAAAAATGTGTAACTACATTTGCTCTAAAGCAAGTGGAGAGTAGCTATTTTGTCTGCAAGACTGAAAATAGTTCTCCAATTAAGAGACAGTTTTCTACAAAGGTTGAGTATTATTTTCCTAATGCTTTCTTTGAAGGACAATTGGAGAAAATGATCTACATGTGAAGTAAGAATAATAAAATGTTGAGGAATTCAAGTTGGAATGCAAAGTAAAACAAGCAAAAAAATCAGAATGATTTTACAAACCTCAGGTAGTAGAAATCAAAGGAATTCAATGAAAGCTAAGAGGAGGAAACACATTAAAACACTCTGTGTGGATCTTCCAGCAAACATGATGAAGGAAACAAAATTTCAGATGCCACTTAATTTGTCGCAACTAAACATATCAATACATCAGTGACCACAAGAGAAGATAACATTTTCCTTTTAATTATAGGGTCATGACAAACAACTTTGGATTTCAGTAAATCTCTAGAAGGACATACCCTTCACAAATTTTCATTAAATAGCACTCTGCAAATCAGTATTCTTATTCTTCATACACTGCGTCTGCTTGCAGTTTTGTAAGAATGACTAAACCCAGGGTAAGAGTTTTTACATATGCAAATCTCAAAAGTCCAGATCACACAACAGCACTGATATAAAAATAAGAGGCAGCTGGGATGAAAAACACTGTACTTCCAACCAGTGTTGCAGTGTAATGCAGTGTAATTTACAAATTTTCGTAGTGCAGAATGAGCTCTACAATTGAGAATGCCCATGGTGCAAAGCTTGGGGTGAAGGAGGAATCCATGAACCCAGGAAATGCAGCCCCATAAAGTGACTAATACTTATTTCCACCAAGTAGGATGTCTGAGCATTGCACCCCAGTCACTTTTGCAAGCTGTACCAAAGTTGTAGGTAGGTACTGCAGCTCCAAGAAGCTTTGAGCTAAGCCCAGCACCAGGCAGGGATTGACTTCAGGACCAGGGACCAAGGGAAACTCGCAGGCAGAGAGAGCAACCCATCCACATCTTTAACATTTCTGCTTTCGGTGCAGATGAAATGCAGCCAAGAAGTGCCCATTCCTCTTCATGACTATAAGGAAACATAGCGTGCCTGGCTGGTGCACAGAACATGCACAGCATCGCCACAGGAATCCCTATCAAATGTCTATGGACATATGACCTTCACAGGCATCAACTGTTCCTATTCATTATTCAAAAGGACTGCACACTGTCTGTCAGATTAAGGAGGTACGTTAGCTTTTATAGAGCTTTTGGGCAGAGAATCTACAAGAAACAGAACTTTTTCAGGAAGAGTGGGAGGATAAGTATACATTTTAAATAGTAACAAATGAGGAAATGAGTCTCATATGTCATGCTAACTGTGAACTCAGCCACTGAAGAATTCTAAAAAAAGTCACTTTGCTTCCCAACAATGAAAATAGTCTCAAAAACACTTTGAAATGACAAATCCAGATATAACAAACATAAGAAGTATGGAGTTGCCTTATACACTCAATTGAATTTATCAGAACTTACCTAGACCTTTTGCACTACAGGAATTAATCCAAAAACTTCAAAAATGGAGCAGAGCTTTTATGTGTCTTCTTACAGAATTCTAGCATAAAATAAAATAATTATTGTACTTTATATTTTAAAGGGAAAAGTATAGAAAAAAATAACAAAGCATAGGAAAATATAGAAATGCTATGTGTAGATGTATTACATCATCTCAGAATATTGTCTGAGGGTGACAGAATGCATTCATAAGTAATATGTTTCAAAACCTTCCATGGCAAATTACTTCAGTAAGTTGGCTGCAAAGTGAAGGAAATATTACAGCTGAACAGTGATAGAGTGGAGATGGAAATCGTCACCATATAAACAGAAATTAAGCTAAAACCCAGATTAAACAACTTAGCCTATTAATTCTTATATATATATATTATACATATACACACATATATATAAGGATACCCAATAAATGAAACTTACTAATCTGATGTACGTGAGATTAGTAAATCCTAAGTAGGTATCAGAGGTAAAGGATGAAAACTCCTGCTCCAGGGGGCTGCAAATTAGAAGCGTCTCTACTCATAAGTTATTGCTGGAGCATTGAACACTCGCAACAGGGAATGAAAATTGCTCTTATAGTAATGACCTTGCTCAAAATGTTTTGGAGAAGTTCTACTCCACGCTGAAGAGACAATGCTTTGAAATGTGTGCAACCCCAGTGTGCTCATACCAGGTAAGCACACTTCTCTGAGTGTGATGAAAGGTAACTTTATTCGGCATTTTGAGTGATGAAGTAATACAAATGCACCTACACATATGAAATCATGACATAGCCAGATCCCCAAAAAAAAACTCAATCAGATAGCAACATGGAGGCGAGACAATACTAAGAATGTAAAGAAATCCACATGGTACTGCCAGGAGAAACTAGCTGAAATGTTCCATCAAAGAGTCCAGAGACCAGGGGTGGGCTCCACAGCACACTCCCAGGAAAGGATCATAGGGCTCTGCTGCACCCAGGTCAGAAGACAGGTCATATACTTTGAAGGTCTCATGCTTCAGCACCCAAGACCAGGAGGTCTGTGCAATGTCATCTGCAACCACTATGAGGCCTCTTGGCACAGCCATGTAAACAAGAACCAGATCCTTTGATTTCAAAGTTGGTGTTTTTCAAACGTAAGAAAGATCGTCTGTGGGAAGGACTATGTCTATAATTGCTGTGCTGGAGTAAACACAAGCTATTTTGAGTTACTGACTGCATAAACCCATAGGAATATATCTGTATTTTTAAAGAAATGCTAATTCTTCAAGTAACATAATGGTTTGGCAAAGTTCATTTTAGTGTTCCACGTGCTAAATAAGTTCTCTTTTGAGAGCGCAATTTAAGTATGGAGAAGACTAAGTAAAAAAGTGAAAAATAATAAATACTCTTGTGATTTAACTGCTGGGTGATAGCTACAACCCTGTAATCAATCTACCTAATAAAAAAAGTGATACACAATTTTACCACTCAGAGATACAGCTTTGTTGGGGTACCAACGCTTTTTTCTACACACCTCAATTTTCGTGCCTCAAGCTTTGCCATACAGCCCAAAATAGGTGTGCCATTGCCAATATAGCCATGGAGAGATCACAGAGAGATCATAAAGTTCATCCGGTGTAGAGGATCAAGGGAAAGAGGATGGTTATGTTGTGAGCAAGATTCTTCTTTAGAAGTATTTCAGGGAAGATGCCAAACATAGCTTTCATATTTATCTTTTAAAGCAGATCAGAAATCAGTGTCTCTGAAAGACCATGCTTACTTAATATTTTGCCACTTAAAAAACTGGCTGAAAAAATTTTCAGTTGATTGAGGTTATTTTGCGGAAAATGACAGCAAATTTTCTCATACTCCAAGGATTAATTGCCTTTTTCTGTTTTCTGTACTGATGACTGCTTGATGCCCCATTACCATGCTGTTGTCATTCTGACAATGTCCTGTCCACTTTCCGTCTCCTCAACTCAGGACAGACACTAAGGTGAGTCAGTAATGCCTTTAACAGGTAGTTTGCTCCCTCATGGTAAGTACCAAAGCAAAAAATGTAGGAGTGTTTTATTGCTGTCACATGTACAAATACACCAATACTAAACTAGGGACCACTGCTTCAATCTGGCTTTTGTTACCCAGGGTGGATGGAATTCAGCCCACAGTATTTTAGGGAAAAGAAACTATTAGAAAACTGTCTCTAAACAAACAATCCTAATTAAACAAGTTAGTGGGAATGTGTTCAGATCAGCGGGGAAATTATTTCCTGTTATTTCTTATGCTTGTGTATGACAAAATAAAAATATGAGTTTTAGGGCAGTAGGGTCTGAGATATTTGAGAAGGATATTTAAATTTAGAAGAGAGCAGAATAGCAGTTGACAAATGGTGGTTTATCTAGAGAAACACTGTCACTGACAATATTTGGATTGAGATAGAAAGCTAAAAAGTTGTGTAATGGACAATTCTTATTAGTCTACCTCCAGAGGAAGTGTCTTCCTGACCCTAAATAGGAAGCGTCTGATTTTCATCCTGGAACATGAAGTTTCATAACTTTTTGCATGTTATTTTCTATTTAAGGCAGCAGCAGATATTCTTATTCAACTCCTGCTAAAACATATGCTTGAGTAATGAGTTCTGAAAGTCTGTGTGCTTTTTGGAGAGATACATTTCATCAGTTTGAGGGGTACTGCCATTTTAACCTCACCAGAAACTTCCTTGAGCTCATTCTTTTGTGGAACCTAAGGAAAATTTTGCTTATACCTACGTATCATCCCTTGTTTGTTCCTTCGCATCATTTAATAGCCTGACCTTTCTATCTCTGCCTCACACAGCAGCCTATTTTTGTTCCTTCCTCTAAAACTTTTCCTGCTGTATTCTTATTTCAGAGAGGATCTGAGTTCAACACAGTGACTCCAGCTATACCACTTTCCAACAAGGTTTTCTAAAATGCTGCTGGACATAGTCTCGCTTTCCACTAATACGAGATTCCTTGGCAGACTGTCTACAGGTAACAAAAATTTCCTGGGAAAGTGAAAAAATGGTCCAAGAAATGTGTGCAAGACTGTATGACAGGTTCTCTGCCTAAAAGCCCACAAGTTTAGTCTTGGAGATACTCAGGGGTTGCTCTCACGGTATGCATAAATCTATTCCAAGAAAGGTACTGACAGATTCTGCAAAAATGTAGTATCTTAACATGGTCTACATTAGCCTTCAGCATTTCCCAAGTAGTCCCACATCTTTTTGACACACCTTGTATCCAATGCCCCCACAGTATGAAATGTTAAAACACTTAATACTAGAATAAACATAAATTCTTCTGCTACTGCACATCAGAATTCTTTATTGGGAATATGGAAATTCTTCCTCCACTGAAAGCAAATGACTTTAGTGAGGCTCACAGTCCTGAGCACAGGACCTAAAATCTCAAACATCCTACGAATTGTAGGATGTTGTGAGGCTAGAGGAGTCTTATTGCTTCTCATAAAAATCCTTGAAGAAATAAGATGCCATCACTTAAAAGATAAATCTGCCCTAAATGATTGGAACAGAATTTAGATATGCAAAATAATCTTATCCTGTGTGCTGAGACACATCTGTCTAGACTGATTTCCTTATCTTGCAGCCAAACTGTTCTCCCTGTAGCAGTCAGTCATACCTTTCAGTGGGCTCTCTGTCCAGACACACAAAAATGTCCAGAGGAGGACCTCTATAAAAGTGCATGTTCCATTAGGCAAAAACTGTTGGAACTGTGTCACCAGATAAAGAGAATTCTTTTTCAAGCACCTTGGGTTGTAGTGGTTAATGAATATGCCATTGTGCCAGCAGAAGAAATAAATTAAAGTCAATAATCTTAAGTTGAAGAGTTAAACTAGTGAACGTGCCAGAGGAGCTGAATCCCTACGGATATACACAGAAGGCAACAAAATAAGATCTATGCATTGCATCACTCTATACCTCCCATCAGTAAGTGCCAGTGGAAAGGAAGATTGTAAGAGACTTTTATGTCTGACACCAGACAATTTTGGCAGACTTGTTCTCTACTCTTTTTCACCTAAAGCCAGAGGGAGGTCAAAAAAATGGAAAAGAAAAAAAAATTAAGTGAGCTGCACTACACTGAAAATAAAATAGAACACTAGTGTCTAAATCAAAGGTATGAAAAACTATACCAAATTGAGAAGATCTGTGACTGATCTAAGAGTGAAGACCCAGTATCCTGGATGAAAAGAGGAGAAAGAGTTAACCAAGGCTTTGATGACAGGCCACACTGTGACTAGAATCTAAAATGGGGAAAAAATCCCATAATTTTCATGCCTTTTACCAGGAAACCCAAAATTAACATTTTCCCAGACATCTCAAATTTTGCATGTAACAAATTTCTCACTCCAGAATAAATGTTACTGTGTAAAGACCATGCTTGAATATCCTCAGCAACATGAAAGCCCAAAACACTACATCAAAAAAAGTCTGAAGCAAACTTTTTTCTTTTGAAGTGTGACATTCATGCTTCTTTCACTTCAGTTACTAGTATGAAGAACAGACTTACACCTAAAGTTGATGAAAGATGAAGGAGAGGGGGAGAATTAATTAAGAGACATTATAATAATGATGAAGCTCCTATATTTTTGAAATTCCTTTGTCTCTATTTTAACAAATGGTGAGAATACTGAAGTACTTACTCTAGAAAGAAAATACTCATGAAGAAAATGTACAAGATGGCTGCTGTCTCTTGAGGACTTGATGCTTCTTTCTCAGACAGAAGTTTCAAATCACAGCTTTGCCCACAGAGAGCTCCACTACATCCTGGGTTTCATCTTTCCAAGGCAGAATCTGAACTGCAAACACGGACAGGTATTTTTTGCATAATACAGGGTGAGACAGTGGTGGAACTCCCCAGCATAACACAGAGCTTAAGGGTGTCCACTGAAGCAAGAGGGTCATGCTGTGTAGAATTGTATCTCTGGACTCTTCTCACTTGCTGGGGCCTCTGGAGTGGTGCTCATCTACCCTGGAACAAATGAGAAGTGATTCCTACAAGATTGAAGACAATGAAGAAGAAACATAGTTTGCTCTTTTTTACACCACCAGCAAAATTTCAAGCTGTGTGACCCTTGTTTCCAAAGACAGGTCCAAGAATTCTAGGGCTGCTATCATTTGGCAAGTTAGCATACAAGAAATCTGCTTGAGTTACCATCACTTAACATATCCATTGCTTGCATTCAAAGAACACTGAAGTGAAAAAGTATCAAATAGAAGCTCAGACTGTTTGTTTATATTTCTTTTTGTTTATTATTCTTAATACTTTATTAGGAACCACTTGTCAGTTATCTGTTTGTAAGAGTGTGCAAAAATAAACAGAAGCTGCTCACTTCTACAGTGGAGACTGAGTGGAGTATTTCAGTTTGCACAGAAGTGTCTGCAGTAGTCTTCCAAATCAGACATAGACAAGGTTTAACTACCTACTGTCTCTGCTTGAAGTGCATGTAAAGATTACAGGCTGCTTGGGAGAAAATTAAAGCAGAATAAAATAGTTTACAGATCTAAAACAAAATCAGCTAGAACCAAAGAGATGCTTCAAGGTAAACAGAAGGATTTCACTTCGTTAAGCAATTTTTCCTGGCAAGAATCTAAGACTGTAGCAGGTACTTACATTTTCTGCTCATGCCTCACATACACTAATGTTCATCACCAACTACACCAATGTACAGAGATGGACAAAACCTTGGCTAGGGCCTTTTATTTCAAGAGGTAGTTTTTCCTTACAGAGGAACACAACATAATTTAATTTCTCAATAGCCTAATTTTAGATCTCCTAAGCCAGAGGTGGTGTCTCTTTTTAATAGCCCTTCGTGGCAAGGTTATTCCCCTTTTTCATCCTGCCATGTTGCAAACTTTTCTGCAGCCAATGAAAGTGACCAACTAAATATTTCAGTTTGCTGAGAAGTTGTGTGTACATTAGCCAGTACCATTCTTACCAAATTAACAGAGACCACATAAAAGCAAGACATGTTTTTTTCTGGGGGCTAAAACAAATTCACTTACAACACATGATGATTAAAAAGGAGGAAACTACAATTCCAATAACAATACGGGCAGTTTCTACTGCTTGTAGCACTGAGCTGCCTTAGCTATTTCCTGTCACAGGAACCAATTGCCAGTTGCTTGACACTGCTAACATCTCTGAGACACCTCATCAACCATGACTTGAGCTTTTTACTGCACAGAACTTCAGAAGACAAGACTGTTCTTTGTGCTCATCCTGGTTTGAAGATTTTTCAATGGCTTCATTATTCTGAAGCTAGTGAAGTATACTTGATTTCCACTGTCATGGAGTTTTTAGGTGTGAACAGCATTTGTCTAAACACACATTATGTTTTCACATCATCTGGATCCTTCGTTTGGAAGAAAAATACTCAAAGTAAGTATGAGAGGAACCTCCAAGCCACCATGAAGAAGTTAAATTCTTCTGGAAAACCACGAATGTTGGCGACATGCTAAATATTCAGACTTCTTGGTGAAAAACCAAACAAACAAAAAAACCAAACCAGGAAAATCTGAATGAAGAGACTAATTAGCATTCCCTGAGCACATTGAACTCAGGCTGTTATCTTGCCAGACAAGGACTTGCACTGCAAGGTCTTTTACTGAACAAGCTTGAAACACACCCTCATGTGAAGAGGTTGATGAAAACTTTATTCAACTTCTTTGTTTTCAAGCACAACATGAATCTGGTATTTCAAAGGCCTGGAAAAAAAAAAGAGTCACAGCACAACCTCCAAATCCAGCATTTCAGGATGAGATAATGGAAATCTTGTGCTTCTTAGAGCTCTTCAATATAGTGGCATAGCTGCTCAAATAGGACAGGTAACTTCCTCTTTACTCAACTAGGTCAAAAAGTCCTAAGCACAATCAGTCCTTCCTAAACTCTGTCAGATACAGCTCTTCACCAAAAGAAAGAAATTCACATTTGACTCTCAGTGGTCCATCAGATGAAAGCTACCAATTATCCCAAGAGCAACTCTCCTGGAAAAATCTAAACCTGGGTAAGAAATTCCTGAATAGTCAAGAAGGAAAAAGGTCCTAAATAAATGTGGTTCAGTAACGTATGCACTTAAATTCTGCACCTGATTGTTCTGTGTTTCTGTTTACATACAATGGAGCTTTTAATGTCTAACTTTTCACCATACTTTGAAAAGGTAGGCTACAAAATTATTTCCAACCAACAGCAAGCAGAAGCACAAACTCAAAGTATGCCTCTGGTAAACAATTTGATTAAAACCAGGGCTGGCTGATTATTCAGTTTTATCTATCACAAGCCAACTGTTAACTAGGAGACCACCAAAGACAGTTCAGAAATACCTCCATTCACAAAGCCAAAACAAACATTAGTGTTTTCTAAAAGTGATGAAGACAATAAATATTGCTTTGTTGGTGTCTACAACCACTGTTTTATACAGCACTTCAAGGCAAAAAATAATATGAAAACATAGTTTTAATTCATGATGGGAAAATCACAGTTCAACTAAGTGGCTGATCTCAATAAATAAAGATTTGCAAGGTACAAGATGCTCAGTTGCAAGAATGCCAAGGTGAACACAACTGTAAGACACTTTTCACTGTTTGCATTTTAGTTTTTTAACTTGAGTTTGAAAAGTAATATTATAACAAGTAAGTTTGTACTTTATTTTTTTTCCATTTTAATAAAGTAAACCAAATTAATTTGAATTCTAAACTCTGTATTTCATCTTTGTGTGTATGTATTTTGCTTTTCCTGTTGGCAAATGAACATATCAGATAAACAAATGCCATACAATTAGGTTGCTCTGTCATATGTGGTCCAGTGAATGTTTTTGAAGACCAAATCACGGCACTAAGATTAAAAATTTTTGACTCATTAATTTTTCTTAGAGTTTGGTTTGGTTTAGTGCTTGAACATCTTAAGTGCACATTTCCATACCTGTTCCTGTTACTCAACACCAGTTCTAAAAGCAATCCCATTGCAATCAAGGGAGTTTCTTCCAGAAAATGAAATTAATCAGTAGGAGGGAAATGGCAGATTCCAGCTAACCTCTGAATTTAAGAAACTGCAATTTCCCTCAAATTCCTGATTCTGTGCTGGAGTTAATTCTGTAACGTGGAGTTGAATGGTTGAATTTTGTTGCCTCTGATGGAATTAGTATTTTTATCCATTTAATCCTCCCTTTCTTTTTGGTACCATCACTCTAAAGTTTCAGCTGTTCAATCCTATCATAGAATTATTTACTTCATCATCCATGTCCTGAAAAGCAGGTAAAGAAGACAATGAGTTGTGGATTTGTGTCCATCAGCATTTTGACAAAAGCATAGTAAAATATATCACACAATACTTATTCTATAACAAGTGTCAAAAAACAATTACAGACATGATAAACATTTTATTATATGCCATTGCTCAATGTGTTTTGAGTTCTACTAGTTCACCAAATTGTGTAAAAACACAGCTGATCATATCAATTAAATCTCAGATTCCCTTTTCCCCATAAACACATATTTTACCATTGAAGTGAATCATGCCTAGCATTAAACTGCTGTCAGCAAACCTTTATTTTGATAAAACATTCTGATATTAAGTGGAATTTTTACAGCTCAAAACCTTTCATACAAATCAGAAACCAGCAAATAGTTTATACTGATTGGCAGCTTCTTTGAAAGCAATCTGGACAAATAAAAGTGTTATGCAGCTCGGGTGAAGACACCATGCCTGACGACACAGAGGAATCAGTAATTCAATTTTGTGATAATAAAATTTTCTGCAATTTTTTTGCCAACACATCAAAATTAAACCTCATTCACTTTGGTATCATCAATAGCAAGTTTAATTTAAGGGAGTTATATTCAAACATTAGTTACTTGTTTTAGAAAACAAGTACCTGCTGTATTTCTTTAATTGTTGTATAGTACACTGGCACAACTTGCCTGGTAGAAGGCAGCCGTGCTACCGAAGTCATGGCTTTTGTAGTCCACAGTCCATCCAAACTGCTGTCCTTGTGGCCTGTGAGACCACGGTAAATGTTCCCACTAGTGTTCTCAAGTGAAGTTTAGATGACAAACCTGATTGTAAAACCACTGTAACGTTTGACTGCAGGTCTGCTGATCTACACTGGGCAACCACTAAGGGCAACCACTGCCCTTACAGGCTCAGGACGCTGTGACATCAACTGAGCTGCCACTACTGAAAGAGGTCACTGTCCTCCCTCCTGGCAGAGGTGCTACAGGTGATTACAAAATCAGCTGAAGTGTGAAAATGGGTCATTCACCATGGAGGCGCATGTTGAGTGTGAGAAACTTCCTGAACTCTCCAACTTAAGCCACATTATTGTAACTTAAAAACTTGAGGTTTTCCCCATTTAACTATTGAATGCTTCATAGAATAGTTTGGTTTTGAAGGGATCTTTAGAGTTCTAGTCCACTCCCCTGCAATGAACAGGGACATCTTAAACTAGATAGGCTTATTAGAGCTCCATCCAACCTAGCCTTAAATGTTTTCAGGGATGGGGCATCTTGCAAGGATGGAGAGAACTGGAGGACTGGATCCAGTGATGTAGGTTTTAAAACCAGAATGAGTTTCTCAGTTCTGGTCCCAGCACCAGATTGCTACATATTTTGCTGGATAAATACAACTCAATGCAAACTTGAAATAATGACTGTTAGTTGTAATAATAAGCTGTAACATTAATTCTTCACAGTTGTCTAGAAACAGTAACTTGGTTTGACTAAAAAAATGAGAGCCAAAGAAGAGGGGCAATGCAATACAGTCATGACTGTATCTTAAGGGGGTACTCTACAATACATTTTTGTATTTGTCTCCTCACATCTCCTCTGCTGGATTTAGCTGCAATATCAATTTCATAAATGTTCATCATTAGCACTTGGATATGTATGTGGTGCATTACTGTAAAGAAATTCTGTCTTGAATGAGTCCTTCTGAGAAGTTCTGCAGTGGATGAAAGCAAGAGCATTTGGTCAATTGTCTAGAAGTACCTGAGAATCATATAGGCAACTTAGATTTGTAAATAATTCCAACCTAGTTTAGTTTTGGTTTAGAAAATCCATTTACTCACAAGCCCCTAAAGAGAGACACAGAGGTCCTTATATTGGTTTCCCAATGCCTTCCACCCACTTTTAATATTATTCATAATGATTTCTAGGTGACTTTAACTGGGTTTCCAGCAGAAAATAGAATTTCATATACACTTATTCATACACCTATGAGCTAAAAAGGAAGGACACAGGTGAAGGACGGTGTCATGCAGTGCAAACTTACACACACCAGGACCAGTGTTTGGATGGAGAGAAGAGCCCTAAACACTCTCATTTATCCCCTGTCCCAGCTCTATATCTGCACCCGTACACCCAAAACACTGCACAGATTTCTTGATTGCACCTGCAAGGGAAGTGCAGGGGAAGCAGCCCTGGGAAGCCAGGAGGAGGAATGAAGGACGATCCCTCACACGGCTCTCAGGAGTGGGGCATGTACAATCGGCACTGTATCATCAGTTCAAAATGGTACAGTCTGAAACAAAGCCAGGATCTGTGGCTGCCTACAGTGCCCATGGCCACTGCAGCCACTGCTGTCCTTGGCCCCACTGCCACCAGTGAGTGGTGCCTGACAAAAGGAACTGTGGAAACCCTTTGCTGTATTCCACTGCAACTGCTGGCCAATTCCGGAAAGCTGTACTGAAACTGAAATGAGGTAGGAAATGAGGTAGGAAAATCACTGATCTCCCAACAGCTGCAACTGGCAAAAATCTCCAGTTTATGCCCCTGAATGGTACGACCCACTAATGCTGTGCAGTGGCATTTGTTCAGCCCTGACTCATAGACAGAAGAATGCCACTGAATGAATCACCAGCAGCATTTTCCGCAGTATCTAACGAGGTAGCTCATCCAAATATTGATCAGCCCCAAGTCTCTCTAGTTTTTGAGATCTGAGATAACACAGTCTAGTATGCTATTCACCAGTAAAATTCTGCATTTGGGAAAGGGGGCCTATAGTGAGAAACCAGGAGATGACCAAACATTGGTTGGTGCATCCTTTGTTCATAGGAGCTACCTTCTTCCCACTGTGAAGCTGTAAAGATTATATGAACACTGCTGAAATGCAGGAGAAATAGGAACTTAGTAAGTTAATAACAGAGAGCTTTAAGGCAAATTAACAAAACCACTTTATAAAACATCTCAGTCTGTTTGGTCCACTGCTGAAGAAAGTCATTAAGCCAAACACGGTAGTAAAATAATTTTGATCCATAACTGCTGGAAGGACAAACATTAAGCAAAGGATAATCACAAATTAGCATTCAGGACACCAGCTGAACATTGCAGGTGTTGAGGGAAGGTAGTTCTGCCCTGCACAAGTGCCTGGAAAAGCACATTTCTTCCCCTTTCCTCTCAGATGTTGGACACTACATGCTTGGGCAGCAGGCAGGGGATACCTCAGGTGCCCACAGCCCTGCTCTGCTCAGCCTCTGTCCTTTGACTTTCACTGCGATAATGGCTCTATAGGAAAGAGGCAGCCCTTCCTACCCATCACTCTACCCAGCAAGAGCCCAGCCTGGGCAAGCCCTCCCCCATGATTTGACTTGCATGTCACAGGAATTACTACTGCAGAAACCACCCAAAACAGTGGGGAGAAGCCTTACAAGAAGCAGTGCAAATGCATCAGTGAGGTGGCTTTGGTGCCCAGTATCTCCACACAACACATCTCTCCTGTCCCAAGTGACTACCATAACTGATGAAACCCAAAGTCATGGGCTACATGAACTCAAAGGACATTTTAGGGACATTTCACAAGTCCACTGACTTAACGGAATAACCTCTGTGTATTATACCAAATTATGGGAAGAAGAGTGGTGGTTAGTGAAGTTGTATTGAATAACGTGGGGCCTGGGCATGGTGTAAATAGTAGGGAATAAGGGGTGGAATATGTGCTGGGTGTGGCTGGGGTAGAGTTAAATTTCTTCATAGTGGCTGGTATGGGGCTATGTTTTGGCGCTGAACACAAGGCTGATAACGTAGAGATGTTTTTGCTATTTCTAAGCAGGGCTTACACGAGCAAGCCCTGACCCCAGACGCCCAGACAGGGCTAAGGTCAAGGCCCCGGTGCGGCCGAGCCCCGAGCCCACGGACCCCACGGACCCCTTCCCGCCCCCCCCGCAGGCCCCGCCCCCTCCGAGCAGGACACGCCCACCCACGGGCCACGCCCCAACCGCATAGAAGCCACGCCCACATACAATGACCCCGCCCCTCCCTCCGGCCGACGCCCCCGCTCGCCCGCACGGGAGGACTCCGCGCAG